>OMKP01091694.1:2681-25816 GCA_900302375.1 Bathygadus melanobranchus | reverse complement strand
ATGGACAGAAAACACACACACACACACACACACACACACACACACACACACACACACACACACACACACACACACACACACACACACACACACACACACACACACACACACACACACACACACACACACACAGAGAGAGAGAGAGAGAGAATAAGCTGAACTTGCAAGGCGGTGCTACAGGACATAAAACACTTACTTTTCATCCAACATCTTGTGGTCACGCTCGCTCTTTTCAAGGGCACTCTGTCTCTCGTTCAGCTCCCCCAACAGTGATGTAGCCTGAGATTTCAGAGCCTCGCAGTCCTTGGCCAGCTTTTAAACGAAGAATAAGGGAGAATAAGAACAAGAGAGCGAGCAAACGTTGCACCGTCGCAAGAGACTCAAGACTCACCTGTTCAGAGTTCACCTGGACTCTGCATAGGTTCCCTCCGTACCCCCCACCACCTCTCCTCCCTAACCCACTCCCACTTACCCAACCAGGGTTTGAATCCCATCCCCTCTTGGATCCCTAGCACTTACTTGTATGTTCGTACAAGTCTTGTAAGGTCGTTCGTCTTATCCTGGCTATATTACTGTCTACCAGTAAGGGGTCAACCTAGAAAGTTGACCTTGAAAGTTGTTCTATTCAAATCTTACTGCACAGTCAGCGATATAATGACTTCCGACAAATGTACTTATTGTAAGTCGCTTTGGACAAAAGCGTCTGCCAAATGCCCTAAATGTCTTGTGTGTTTCACAACGGTGTAGCATGTCTTACACCAATTGATTCCTTAAAGGGCTCCACCCACTTTGTAGCACGGCATTGTGGTAAAATCAGTCCCACTGATGTCGTGCGTAAACAAGTAATCACTGCATTTTATCACGACTGCGTTTTGAGTGCAGAGCATATTACATTTACATTTAGAGCATTTGGCAGACGCTTTTATCCAAAGCGACAAAAAAGTAACACATTTGTCATCGCTGAAGGTAGACTGCAATTAGAACAGAACAAGTTACAAGCATTCCTAGTTGCCAGGCCAATAGAACAAGTTTACAAGCTTACAATAGCTAGGTTGGCTCCTTACTGTACTGCATATCACCATTATAATTTGAAAGACACTTAAATAGGAGCACTTAAGTCCTGCGCACAGCACGCACGCACACACACACACACACACCTACCAGGGCACAGTCTTTATCCTTCTGTTCCAGGAGGGCTTCAGCTCGGTCCCGCTGAGCTGAGCTCTTCTGGAGGGAGTCCAGCTTCTCCTTCAGTTCGCGGTACCTGCAGGCAGAGGCAGCGGGTTCAAACCGCAGCTTATGGTGATACACGTCAACTACGCAGATGAGAATACAAAACACAAACTTCCTAGCCGAGAGACATGAACAATGTTATGTGAACTCAAAGAGAAAGAAAACTGATGCGCCAAGTGGGCTGGGAGGCATTTCACTTCAAAACAATGTCACTGGTAAAAGGTGACATTTTTGTATAAAAGTGTCTATAGTATATATAATGCATATAGAATAGATGGCAAACTGCAATGGCCATCTTCAGACAACCCCATCACTGGAGTTGAAATGTGAACAGTGGAGACAGCAGTGCTTTTCTGAAAGATTCAGAGATTTGTAACCTGAGGCGCCCAGAGCGCCTCTGAAAAAAAGCCACTCCGCACAGTGCTTTTTATTCTGCATGTGATGCTCTCTCTCCTCATTGGAAACAAGAGAAAAGCAGATGCAGGCACTCAGAACAAGATGCTATGTGGACACCGGCGCCAACATAAGCTCTGGCGGACATTCTCTGTGGAGAGAATTGAAAACAAAAAAAAGAGCAACAGATCAAACCAGAGGTTCTGGATTAAAAACAGCACCATCTGAGACACATCCCACCAGGATCCAGTTGTATGACACTGCATGATGCCCCCCGACGCGGTTTTAAAAACGGACGATATCAGCGTTGCATCAATGGAAGCCATTAGTCCAAACCTAACGAACCACTGATGAAACCTTGCCATGATGTACGTGGAATAAATAATAACATAACGCATACAAAAAAACCAACAACAACAACAACAACAACAACATCAAAAAATGTAAAAAAAATAAAATAAAGAGTGCATTAACACAAGTCACGACCCGTTGAAATACACATGCGGGCACCACCAGCAGCCACATACTGCGGCAGCATGGAAGCAAGAGGAGGAGGGGCGTAGACACAAAGCAAAAAAAGACAGGAAGCCACAGAGAGCCGCGGGCTCACCTGCCCTGCGTGGCCTGGAGCTGCTCTGTGAGTTTAGCCAAGCTAGAGCTGAGAAGAGAAGACAGCAGGTAGAGGGGAGAGACATCTCACAAGTCAAGTGGTTTTAGTATTTTGCATTGCAACGTTTCATTTAATTTGTGTCGTTTTCCTTTGCGTCGGGCTATTCTTGTTTTACTTCTTCCGTTGGATATTTACTTTCCTATATTAGGTTAATACTTTTTTAATTATTCTTATCATATATTATATTATTATTATGTATCAAAGTCCTGACTGTGTGTTGGGAGAAAAGCTGAATTCGCCTCAGCTTTTAATCAGTCACAGCGCAACAACGCCCCCTAGTGACTCAGCTAGGTAACACATTTCCTACGATACCACCGGTCCACGCACCAGCAGCCAACCTTTTACCTTGCGAGGCAGCCGGATTCGCAAGAGCACATTCACTCGAGGATCCATCTTGCCAGGCTTCAAGTTACCTGTTTGTGACCGAACCACAGCGGTTCGGACCAATCAGCGTCCTAGAAGGAACTACTGGCAGCTACCGGCGTGGCGATAGACAGATGGTTCATCCAATCAGCTGCCAAGTTTTTTTTCTTTTGAAAGCGCCAGCCCTTTTCGAAACAGTTTCAAAGGATCCTGACTATTCCCGGAAGGTTCTGTGTAACAAACCACCTGACGCGTCCTTAACCCTACACTCAAATTCAAACATCATATTATTATAGTAGAGCAGTTATTTCACACAAACCACTATATTCGGTTTGGCAGCCATTTGGCATGGCCGACCACTAGGGCAGTAGCATGCCTCGCGCCAAAACTCACCACTCGCCACTCGTCATGCGCTTCATAAATTAACATATCCAACCATATCGTTTTTTTTAAATGAAGAAATACAAGGGCGGGGAGCATTCTTTGCCATGGCAGCTAGTGTAAACCAACAGCGAAAGACAGACAGACGGGTAAGACTAGAGGTGTTAGTGCAGTTAGTCCAAACCAGTCCCGTGGTAGCGTTCGGGAGGACGTGAGATCATACCTGTCAGAAGAATGCTGAGCCTCGGACCTGTGGTGTGACGCCTCGTCGGTGACACAGCCCGCCTATAAAAAAAACCACAAAGACAGGTCCTGCTGATTAATGACTGACTGACCGTGGATTGTTTTTAAATGATATAAATGAAACCATGACGGACGCGCCAACAACCACGCATTACTTTCAACACTATAATTCAGCGTAGTGGCCTGGATTCTTTGACTGACCGGATTCATAACGTTGGAATACCTTTGCCTGGGCCAGCTTGGCCCTCAGCTGATCCCTGTCTTTGTCGGACTCTTCCTTCTCCCGCTCTAGCTCTGCGTTCCTCCGCCTCAGCTCCCTCATGCCGTCTTCCAGCTTCTCTTTGTGGCTCTTCAGCAGGTGCAGGTAATCGTTTCCCCCGTCAGAGTTCTGTGGAGGACGGACGATGTTGGATCGGTTGGGAGCTGTAGGCTGACAAACGCGCCGATCCAAACCTGCACTCAGGCCGTGTCCCCGCTAATGCGGACAGGGAAATACATTTGGAAACGCTGCACGAGCACAGTGCTGTGCGGGTGGGGACAAGCTAATGTCAGAGCCTAATAATGGAGAACTAAATAGACAGGAATTGTAGGGTTAGGGTTAGGGTTAGGGTAACCCTGTATAAGCTCTATTTTAGGTTTCTGATGTAAACGTGTTTACAATGGAAAATTAGTAACGAGTGTCCAGGTGAAAGTGAAAGTGTGAAAGAGTCCAATAGGAAGTTCATCTTCACTCACATATAGTGCAAAGGTCACAGGTTAGTGGTGCTGTTGGAGCCAACAGCACCAACAAAGTGCATACAGCACCAAATGGGCTCACCTGGCTATTTTCCTCAGGCCTCCTCTCCTCCCAAGCCTCAACAGAGGCTGGGGAAGTGTGGAGGCCACTACTCATGGAGCTATTCACACTTGCGTCATCCTAGACACACAAACACACCCGTTACATGACAAACGAATGCATCACAACAAACACAGGGTTCACTCTCGTCACTTCCGATCATTCCCCCGGAGCCGACAGCCCCAGAAGTTGACGGGTCTTACCAGGCTGCGAGGTGGCATGGTCTGTGTGTGCTGATTCACCTCCTCTGCTTGTTTCCTTTCTCGCTGATTTAGAGTCTGGGGAACACAACAGACATTCATGTAGAGCTGGACGATGTATGACAGGAAGATAAACGACTAAACTGTGTTGTTGTGGACCTGGCGACATAAAACCATACAATTGAAACAGGGTGTGCCTTTTTCATTCATCATGATTCATTTACATTTACATTTAGAGCATTTGGCAGACGCTTTTATCCAAAGCGACTTACAAAAAACATTTTTTGTAAGTCGACTGTGAATGTGTGGAAAAGGGTCATATGTGTGTTAGATTCAACCAGAGCTCCACTGACCGCACACTTTTTACCTGCTTTCGTGTTGTAGAGCTAGCGGGACACACTTCTACACTGTGGTTAAAATATGATATCCATTGGCATGGCATTGGGAACCATTGTGTTTTAGTTAGGCTATTGTTTAGGGCTATTGTTCGTTGCGTCTCAAGTGAACACGCCTTAAGTCACAAAATAGAGGTGATTCATCTATCGTTATCTTATCGGTTATCGGCCAAGAGAAGCAGGTAATTATTGAGTATTGTATCGGTTGAATAACAATCATTATATGCAATACTAGATATTTTACGAGATTGTCATCAAACAACAACAATCAAATAGCTTTGATTGTAGCATTGTTAAAACATTCTGGTGGGTGAGGCTCCACACCTGTCGTGCATTTGGGGAATTAAGGCATACAGGATAAGCCGGCTATCAACCACATATACTCACGAGAGTGCTGACACCTCTGTCTGCAAAACATCCACCTGTGTCCTATGTGTCGGAGGAGCCCAGCAAAGCCACTTAGGTGGCGTGTGGCAACTCCATAACCTACAATCAGGCTAGACAGGACCAACCTGTGGTTCCCCCAGGGGGCCATTCCTCGCCAGGTATCCCGCCTGTTCTTCAGTCTGACAGCAGCTGGAGCTCTGGCTCGCGGAGCTGTTTCCATTCACCAGCCCGTGCAATAAGTGGTTCTCCTGGGTCAGTCTCTCCACCAGAGCCCTCGCCTCCTGGAAGCGACAGCTAAGGAATTCCCTATCCTGCCGCGTCTTCTGCTGCCAGCACTCCATCTCCTCGCAGCGCTGCCGCAGGGCGAGGTTGCTGCACCGGAGAGCCTCTGGGGGGCGATGAGAGCAACAGAGGCAGCAGGAGAGTGAGAGGGATATAAGGATGAAACATCAATAAAAACAAGGTGTGACATGGGGGTTTGGCAAGCATTGAGAAATATTCAAATAGTCTTATACCTCTTAGTTGCTGGTTGTCTCCAAGCAACCTGGTCACTACTTCGTTAGCTGCAAGCTCAGGTGGAACCCGAAGACCTCCGCTGCCCTCCTCTCCTGCCATGTCCCACTGCATGGAACCCTCTGGTTGGGGCTGTACCATTCCTAACACACACGCACACACACACACATCCATCATCATGTGCTTAGTTTCACTTTCAATTCTATCGACCATCAAAATACATGCGGAATAATAACCATTTTCCTTAACTTTGAATTCGCAAAATCGACAGCTTATATAAAGCAAAACACAGTTTATAGAGGAATTAGAATTAGAGCCAACATTACGTCATCTTCAAATACCATGAGGAAGACTAGCTCAAATAAGACGTCAATTGAAGAATGAATAAAAACCGAAGATGATCGCTTCTAATTACAATGACACCACGTTGACATTACAAAACAATGAAAAGCAATCGATGTGACACGTCAAATGACGTCCAGCGTTTAGTAGAAACCACTGTTTACAATGGCTAGGCTTCCATTAACATTACATGCTTACCTTTTTAAATCAGCGGAGACTCGCCAAAAGACAAGACGCCGATCACAAATAAACCCGCCGTCGAATAGATTATCGATTTATATCTGGAGCTAAAGTCAGCCAGGCAGCGAACGCTAGCTTGGTATTTAACTCAATAGTTAGTCAGTTAGCTACCTAGCTAGCAAGGTAACTTGACAACTCCGTTACGGGCTCCGCTTTTACGTTTGAAATACTCGTCAAGCGAGGAGACATCGTAGAGTATGAACGCCTAACGGACGCCTCGAACCGGGGTTTAACGTGTGCCGCCGGATTTGAGGGCTTCACGCGGTCAGCTGTCAGCACCCAAGTCCAAGTTGTTGTTAGCTTCAGGAATTCCCCTTCCTCCTTCCGCAGGGAAGAGGTGACGTCACCGCCGTGCTGCGGCAGCGCGTCCTCCTCGGCCGGTGTGACACACGGGAAGGCTACATGATGCGCCCTGCTGTCGCGATTATCCTCACTTTCTCTTGGATGCTCCCCGGTTGCGCTCTCTACTTCCACATAGGAGAGACGGAGAAAAAATGCTTCATTGAAGAGATTCCCGATGAGACCATGGTGATTGGTAAATGACGATTGTGTTGTTGGCGTAGCCTAGCAGCTAGCTAAGTATGAGCAGGTTGCATCAATAGAGGCCTGCCTAACGAACCATTTTGTACCGCCCATGTCACACATTATATCGCACAGGTGCAATGGCATGGATTTGCGTTTTGCATTTTAAATCCAAACACAGCTATGTACAATTGTCCATTAAATTTGAATGTGGCCTTGTATCTGTACTCGTCCCAGTAGTGTTTTGGACTGCATCATTTGGGTAATAATTATGCTGCAACTATTACATATTTAACCAAATTGTTGTATTTTATTTATAAATGCCTGTTGTCTCATATGATGACATTGAATGGATGGACTCCAGCGTTATATTGTAGCACATGTGTGTATTGTTTCATGTGCCTACCAGGGAAGTACAGAACCCAGCTGTGGGATAAGCAAACCAATTCCTTCCTACCAGCCACCCCCGGACTAGGAATGCATGTGGAGATAAAGGATCCTGATACCAAGGTAAGAAGCAAGCAGCACGTTTCCCATGGAGAAAATCCTTTTAAGTCATTTTCAAGAAAAGTTAAAGGAATTAAGAGAAGTAGTACATTTCTTGTCTTCTCTTCTAGATAATTCTTTCCCGCCAGTATGGGTCTGAGGGAAGGTTCACTTTCACATCCCACACTCCTGGAGAACACCAAATCTGTCTGCACTCCAACTCAACCAAAATGGCCTTGTTCGCAGGTGGAAAACTGGTAATATTCAGAGCTTCCCACATATTTCCGTTGCACACGATTTCTCTAGGTCCCTCAAAGCCTTTCAAATGATATGACCTGACCCTAGACAAAACATCCTTTAGTCGTTGTGAGTACAAAAACATTATTTTTCCATTCAGCATTCACTTTGGTAACGTTAACATTTCCTTGCAATGTTTTTCAAGAAAAATGAATTGCAAGCACTTGAACCAGCCACTTTATTCTGTTGTTCCAGAGAGTGCATTTGGACATTCAGGTTGGCGAACATACAAACAATTACCCAGAAATTGCAGCCAAAGACAAACTCACCGAACTACAACTGAGAGTTCGACAACTTCTAGATCAAGTTGAACAAATTCAGAAGGAGCAAAACTATCAGCGGGTACGTGAAATGCATTTATTTAAAAAAATCCCAATCTGGAATCTTTCTGTCTATTGTATCTCCCTAAGCTTCAACGCCTGTCTGTCTGCGTGTGTTGTGGTGTGCTGTCTGTCTGTGCTGTCTGTCTACGTGTGTGTGCTGTCTGTCTGCGTGCGTGTGTGTGTGTGTTGTCTGTGTGTGTGTGTGTGTTCGACTGTCAACAGTACCGAGAGGAGCGGTTCCGCATGACAAGTGAAAGCACCAACCAGCGTGTCCTCTGGTGGTCCATCGCCCAGACACTCATCCTCATTGTCACTGGCATCTGGCAGATGAAGCACCTCAAGAGCTTCTTCGAGGCCAAGAAGCTGGTGTGATTTCATGTTACCAGCAGCATCTGGCGTCACAATGCGGCCTGAAGAAGCCTCCAGAGACTTGACCGACCGAAGGTGGAAGAGATACTCGCCACGCGGCACAGACAACACAGTGCAAACCAAGTGACCAACAAGAACACAGATAAACGTTTAAAAGGAAAGGAGCAATTGAAACTACTATCCATTCTTTGTTGTTTATTTATTTAGTGTATTAGGCTGTTTTACTTCTGTTACAAAAATTGCCTGTTGCTTCATTTGTGTCCTCTGTAGCGCTTGACACACCAATGTAACCTCTCCTGTGCAGAAATGATCCAAGCTGGTAATCCATTAATAAACTAGTCATTTTCACACAGGAATGAAGAACTTATCTGTTCTGATATTATGGACAATAAATAGGAGGCGTCTGTCACTCGGTAATGTAAGAAGAAAACAAGAAGAATTGTTCTTATGTTTATCTCACAGTTTATATAACAATACAATGTGTATTCCATTCAGCCAAGTTGTCCCATTTTAGGACATGTCTTATTCCTATTGACAATTTTTGCCTATTGTGTATATAGTTTATAGTTTATAGGTTATAGAAATCTTGTACACTAGATGGCTCCATAGATACAGTTTGTGATACTATTCTACTGAAAACAGAATTTTCATTTGTAAATAATGGGTTTAGGCTATTCAGTGACATGTCTATTTTGTAACGCATTCTAGAATGTCTTCTAATCTAAAGCATATTTCTTCAAGGATGTCAACAAGCCTCTTTATTTGTCAGTGTCAGAGCATCGTTACTTATTAGCTATGCGCTACATTTATTTATGATAAAGCATTTGTAAAAACGTGGCATTTTTATAAATGGTAATCTGTGATCTGAAGTATGTGGTGCCCTTTCCAATTTTCAAATCTAATTTAATGTTGCATTTTTGGCATGCAATTAGCTCACATTCTTTAATCATGGCTAAGCTGTTTTACTGTACTGAATGTAATCATGCATTTAATAAAGATCTTTTTTTTTGCGAATGTCTTATGATTTTGTTCCATGTTCTCATACAGATCAAGAGATGTTAAATGAATGTCTTTTGACAAGCAAGGAACATCACCCAAGCTATTCTTAGCAATGGCAGTAAAACGCTGACTGAGGAGATCCTCAAGACGCCTCCTGGGCTCCTCCCCTCGGAGGTGTACCAGAGCAACTGGGAGGAGACCTTGGAGCAGACACAGGAGGTGCTCGAGGATTGTTTCCAGGGAAAGGAGCACCTGGTCTAGTCCTGGGTCCAATTCCCACTGGGCCTGAAGAAGGCACTTTGGGTAAATGTACAAATAGCATAATGTATCTCCTTGCCCTTTTGCCAGCGTGACCAAAAGTGCATACATGGCTATAAGATGAATGGCTGGAATACTCTTGGTATAGAAAACATCACTTATAGGGCCTTATATAGGACCATTATAGTTCATTCTTTATTGCTACTAAATACAATTTCATTTCAGACAATACAATGGTTTGCTTTTCATAGATCTAATTATAACCCCTGATTCTCTCTCTGCCAGTGCACCAGTGGAACATTTATTCACCACAATGCCAACCATGCAGAAATTGGACACGCCATTTCTGCTTCAGGTTTATTATTGTAAATGTTAATATCAAGAATAAAATCTTCACCATGCACACACAATATACAAAACAATATAAGTGACCCACAATGCCGTCTGTCCTTATAAAGGGATAATTCTTTTTATTTAACCAAGTCTTTCTTCTGTAGCACAAAAAGGTACACATTACTGAGTGGAGTTCCTGACCTCAGGGCATAATGTACACAGTCAAGCACGATTCAGCACTGTCACGTTTGAGTGTTGAGGAAATTAGTAGAAAACATTACATCATCAAAACACATATTCACCTTTTTTACACGTCAAATAATTAGCTCAACTCAATGTTTTCAACGTAAAATAGGTGATCTCATAGGACGAATCATTAAGTCAAGTTGCCAGTATTTCTGTTGTCACGGTGTCTACAAGTAAGAACACTATTGATTTTTTGTTTTTTATTAGTGCCTAGTATAAGAGGTTACCAATTTTCAAAAAAGATAAAAAATATTTCTGCAAGATGTCTTACGCATCACTCTGGGTGCTCGATAAAACAAAGCGACACACAAAGAATTCAAAATGATGGCAGAAATACATTTTTTAAATGACTTAAGACATAATGCGTTCCTAACTTGGCTTTGCAGATTCAAATATCTTGCTCCATTTCTCAGTTCAGTTTGTGTGCATGTGAAGAGTGTATTTTCTTTAAAGGGAGGTAGGAGGAAGACCGAATTGTTTTTTTCTTTCAGTGTTCAGACACGGTGAGGTGCTCCATCTTCTTTGCGGCCTCCTCGGACACAACCTTTGACTTTTTCTCTGGACTAGGGCTGGGGGTGTTGGCCGCGCTGTTCGGGTAATCCCTGTTGCCGAAAATGATGCTTCCCACCCGCACGTTGGTGGCGCCCACCTCGATCTTCATCGAACAAAACAAAAGGCAAATTAAGTCAAAGTATGAAAATATGTGTTCTGAGTATCACACTAAAAGATGACATCTGTTAAAACGTACTCCCGTCTCATGTAGTTATTACTAGATGCACAACCAAGAAGTGAAGATATAACAACCCTCCACACGCACATACAGAGGCAGACCTGTGCTATACGCTACTCACCGCATGTTCAAAGTCATTTGACATTCCCATACTGAGCTCTACGTCCTCCATAGGCAGATTTAGACTGTCACACACTGTCTTCCTTTGACACAGCAGCATCTATTTACAGACAATTATTGACATGACAGGTGCAGGTATTGAATACTACTTAATACCAGACACACATATCCACAACACATGGATCACAGAGTCTTCTACACTGGTGATCACATGCACAGAGTTAGGATTGTATTAACAATGAGAGTGTGGCATTGATTAGTTTTTATATATTTTATAATTCACAATTTTACAAACAATCTTCAGCCAGATGTGACCAGTCACCTGAAAGTCTGGGTTTGGGCCTTCACTGAGATCAAAGCCATAGCGGCCAATGGTCATGAGTCCAGAGAAGTGCAGCGCAGTGCACTGAGACAAGATGTGTTTCACTGTGTTTACAGTTTCCTCTGGTGGCAGCCCATGTTTACCTGCACAACAAAGACAATACTTGCATTAACATTAAGTCAGGTTATTTATGGTTTTTTTTAAGATTAACATAAAAATATAAATCTTTGGGTTAGGGCTGGGCAATATAGCCAAAATCTTCTATCCCGATATAGGTCATTTAATATCTTGATAACAATATATATATATCACAATATAGCATGTTTTCTGGTAATTCAATAAACAAATAGTTTACATAAAATAACCATATGGTAAAGCCTATTTTTGTATGCTCCTGTGTGAATTAAATACTAGATTTAATACGGCTAGAACAGTGTTATGTTCAGAAAATAACCTCACTTTACTGTAATGCAGCCTTTAAAACCAAGAAAAGAAAAGACTCTTATGCCATATCACGATACTACCGATATCCAAAATCTGGGATGATACCTAGTCTCATATCACAATATCGACATAATATGGACATATTGCCCAGCCCTACCAATCTAATTTAGAGATGAAGCAGTGTGATCGTTGTGGGAATGAAAGAAAGTGGAAAGACCAACTCTGCTCGCCGCTCGTGTTGATCTGCACCATGATCCTTAACCTCTGCGTGCTGGCTGCTCTGACACGCTGCCAGGAACTGTTCACTTTGTCTGCCAGCTTTGCCGAGTCCACAGTCTCCACCATGAACAGATTGGGGACCCCTGGTGGACATCAGTGATTGCATTTAGTTTGGAATACGGTCCGTTATTCTTTACCGAACTGCCGTCGTGTGGCACCTTATTGTGTCGAGATTAGCCCCTCCAATCTTCTGTACCCGCGTATTCCTGTTCAGGGTTGGGTTTATTTTTGTGTGTGCTCACCTAAAAGTTTGTTGACATTGTTCTTCTGTAAATGGCCGATAAAATGCCATTTCATTTCTGGACAAGATTCTAAAATCTGTAGCATGGGAAAAAGAAGTCCCTTTTAAAGCACAGTTTTACAGTACAGGTGATGCCATTAAAATCCATATATAATGTATATACGAACCTCTGGATTTGAGGCTTTATCCACAAGTTCATTGACCTGGCATAGAGGCAGAAGGCTGCTATTAGTGTTTATTCAATAACGTGTTAACTACCGCATATATCGATACAGTTATATATGGTATGACATGCATTTGAATTCCGTCCATCTCATTGTGTATCTGGCAGTGGCAGAGACTAAAAAGTATTCGATGCTCACATAGTTTTCTCCAAAGTTACGTTGTCCTTGTTTGTAAGCTTCTATCACCATCTCCGGGGGCTTCGTCTTGCTGACAGCAACCAGGCGGGGTGGCAAGGCTGGCAACGCCTGAGGAATAACAAATGGATCTTAGTAGTTGTCAGACTTGGACATGAACGCACTGATGACGACAAGACATTACGCCATGCACTGTGCAAGCTGACATCATTGGGCACTTGGAGGTAAGTGAGTCACCGCCGTTGAAAGGTCGTGCAAAACGATGGATGTGGTGATGGCAAACCTGCCAGCTGCAAAGTCAGACAGATGGGGAATATGTAAGAAGCCACTCACAGGCATGGGCTACATGGACGGATCATCATGTTCACCTGGATGCCATTTTCTTTGAGAACAAGCTATTTTGTTTACTTTTTGTTCGGATAAGGGGGGAGGGGGGTTAAAAATAGGCCTATCAGTCAAAAACACGAAGCGCTTAGACACCCTACATCCAGCAAGTGCACACAATGATTTCCCAACTTTATTGCACCGCGTACACGTTGTACGATTCGTGCACACATTTGCTTCCGAAACACGCCAATCCACACGCCAAGCAATTGATTCACACGCGGCATTAACCTGCAATACGATGAGTAATCTGATGTTCAGCCGCTGTCACAAGGCTGAGTCTCCTTCCAAAGGTTGTGTTTAGCAGGAGCCTTATATAA
The DNA here is from genome assembly GCA_900302375.1 of Bathygadus melanobranchus. Lineage (NCBI taxonomy): Eukaryota > Metazoa > Chordata > Actinopteri > Gadiformes > Macrouridae > Bathygadus > Bathygadus melanobranchus. Next base: position 12,589 of record OMKP01091694.1, on the reverse strand, counting down.
CAAGTCGTGCCGGTGAAGCACGACTCACCTGAATTCTGAAATAACTTCTATATGCAACCATCCGTCTTGAGTTTACCTTTGCCCGGCGTGCCACCGCCTGGTTCACCCTATCCACCGCCGATTGTAGCGCCTTTCCTATCTCCTCCGACATTCCTACTTTCCACATACCGTCAAACAAAAACGAGTGTGCGTAACTGACATCCTACGCGAAGGCTGTGACGTCAGCACACTATCAAAGTAAAAGTCTTTGCCACGGGAAGAAACGCGTGTAGCTCGCTAGCGCCGCCTAACGTGTGTTAGGAGCACTGCGTTGACTCGCAACACCCATGGTTCGAATTGGCTCTTCGAAATGTGTGGTAATTGCTAAGAAAATGAGCGGGCGTCAGTAAATACAAAATAGTCACAACCCTCCTCCCTTCAAAATCCATGACCTTTTTTCACAAACAGCATTTTTAGTAGTTAATTTGAAATATAGAACAGGACACTTGAGTGGTCCAAAACACTTATACCATCATAATACCCACAAAAATACCCTAGTATTACAGTATATTAGTAACCTCTACATAATATTTTGAAGTCAGGTTTTAAATAAGATGTTCTTTGTGAATCCCAATGAAGACATTTCAGACTTAGTAAACCACACTCATTAACAACAAATACAGAAACAAATGTTTATTTGTAATATAACAAAATCACAAAATCACGTTTGTCACAGAATATTGACATAAAACAAAAATTATACATGAAGTAAAAAAGGGGGAACAAAGGGAATGGTTCTCGTCTCCAAAGAAAGTATCCCAGTGTTCTCATACTCGCTCCAAGGCCTCCAACATAATGATACTGTTTCCTCTGATCACCTGCAGGAACAAGATCACAAGAAAACAAGTCAATCCTGTAGCTAAAACTCCTTGTGTAATCCAAGACGAGCATGGTCTAAAATTAGCATCGGAAATGGTCAGTTTACATTTGCCAGCCAACAACGACATATCAAAATCAGGATCATATAAAATCAGCATTTCCCAACATTTTTCCTAAGGGAAAATATTGACATGTATTTGACATGTGTTACATATACCCAAGCACTCCTTCCATGCATACAAACTAAAACAATATTCATAAAATACATGAATTCCACATTAAACACAATGAGACTAAAATAGCACTCTTGGGTGCATGGGCAGCCATTCTGAGGCAGTGAGGTAATGGTTTAATTTAGTACTCCTCAGATTGAAGCTCTGCAACTGATACTGATTGAAGCTCTGCAACTGATACTGACCACCATGCCGATGCCGTTCTGTTGGCCACCTGGACCCATCTCGAGACAGTCATCCATTACCAGGTTCATGAAGGGGTCGAACCCCCGCAGGATGCCTTGTACATGTCTGCCTCCGTTCAGCTTCACTGTGGGATGGGCAAGAGGACAGCGTGTGAAGGCTGTCCAAGTTCTAAACGTGCCTGTCTCAAAAATACCCTTGATTGCAATCCTAGGATCAGACTGTCCCCCCCACCACCAGAAAATATTTGTCGTCGTCATGACTGAAATGTTCATTAAATAATAGGAGTCTGTTTAATGTCATTATGGCAGGTAAATCCACCAGGTAAATTAACTGGTGAAATTGAATTATATGTCCAGTCCACATTTTTAAATCCAAGTCTCCAAATTTGCACTTCCTAGTGATTTATGGATTACTTAGTTTTCCATGTTGGAAATGCATCTATGCTAATCATGCTTAGGGGGTAGATTGGTGATTATGTTATGGATAAAGCAGTTAATCTGCATCAATCTGCTATGCAGATTCGTCTTCATTTAGAGTTTTGTTAAGACAGACAGTGTACCCCTTGATCCATATTATATAACCTAATAAGATAAACGAACACTGAAGGCGTTGCTACAGCAAGGGTGACAACAAAAGCATCAAATCTACGTTACGGATCTTGTACTCACATGAAAGTTTCTTGTCCATGAACCTAAGACAAAAGAAATTGGATATTTTTTAGAGGAGTGTCCAAGTTAATATTGGACATTGTTATAGCTTTTAAAGGCCAGGTGGAGTTAGCATTAGCTAGCTTCATTCATTTCTGTAGCAAGTTGTGTTTGTCTCGGTGTGGTAAAGTTATCACAACTACAGACTTCGATAAATACCGCACATAGCTTTAAAATCCGGAAATACTTACTTCTTGAGCTCTGGTGGGTGCGCTTTGCTCATTTTGACTTTGTTTATGAGTTCACACAATCCGTTGTTTCCGTAAGCTTTTCGTTTTAAGGAACCGCGGAAGGCATGAGGAGGTGACCCGCGTGCTTCCGCGCCCCCTGATGTAATAGTGTTACAGCACACAGCGCCCCCTCCGGGTGCGGAGGAGAAACATGCTCGCCTTTATCTTGTTTTTTTTTGGCCATGAACGTGTGTAGTGACTGACGATTTTAACGTTAAATGCAAAAGCCTATATGGCACATTATGTATCACATTACAGGCCGTAGTGGTGAAATTGAGACGTGTTTACACTGATAAACGTGCCCTTTTGAGAGCTCAATACTCACACACAAAATGCTAGGAAATGGATTTTCCTCAACAATGGTAAAACATCTATCGAGAAAACGATTTAATAACGTTTGTAAATGATTTAATAACATTTGTAAATGACCACATAACTATTTACAAAATAAAATAAAACAAGCTTTAAAACTTAAATGTGTCAGTTTGTCACAGTAGAACCGTTAACACAGTAGCAGAGAAAATAATCTGAACTGGTTAATTCCGAATAAAACACTAACCAACCAATTTACTGGATGCCTTTAACTGTATCTATTTGCATAGTGAGATCCAGAACATAATATGTAGGTCAGCAAAAAGGCTCCTTTACAGGATCTAATTGCCAATCTGTCACAACCACATTAGTGAGTATCAAAACATTATAAATTCTAAAAGAAACAAACTACTAATTTAGTCGAATATAATGAGTTACCAATAGGGAGTATCCCAGCTAATATTCTTTCCAGTGACATGAGCTGCTATGTGGAACGAATGATCCACCTAAAGTAAAATACAAACATTTGTTGCTTTAGGCAGGTCAAAAACATGATTTTATTCACCAAATATACAATGTCTGTGTCTGGAAATAATAATTCACACATGGCAAATGTAGGGCCATCTGAACGTTTCTATTCAAATCTCAATAAGGGGGCACAGTCCTGGAAAATCAAAGTATTACAAATATTGTGTAAAAAAAAAGAAGAGAAAAAAACAAACTTTTTTTTGGTCACGTGATACGCATAGAGAAAATGGAACAAACTTACCATACCTGACATAGCATTAACTAGCCATTGGCATCTATTGACAATACATTCAACCAATAAGCCTGCTACGAGCAGTGGACTGACTATCCAGGTACTTAGAGAAAAGGAAAAGTTTTGTGGCTTTTTAAATTCACACCGAACTCTAAAATCCACAAGGCCCACTATAGTGACAACGACGGTGTTCAGAATTAACCTCAGTTTTTGTTGCTATGGAAACCATAAGCCTCAGCAACGCTGTCCTCCTCCACCCTGACTCGCAGGTGGTCCTGACAGTGTTCGAGGAAGGTGTCCAGTGCCGGGAAGCTCTGCTGACAGGGCACACAGTGGTAAAGCCTACGTTTCTTAGAGGCCGACCCTTTGGAGGTGTCCATTTCCTGAAGGCACACGCTGCACTGCCTCCAATGTGCAGAGGACTGGTGGAGCTCTACGTGGGCTCTAAGCTCGGACTGAAGGGAGAAAACCTTGGCGCAGGAGGGACACGGGAACTCGCTGTCCCCCTCCTCTTCTACCTTATGCGCGTTCCTGCAGCTCCTCAGATCTGTCTCCTCGTCCAGTCTTTCCATTTTCCTTCCAGATTTTTTGGGACCAATAGAGGCCACTTCTTTACTCGTCAGTGCATTGTGGAGTTTTCTCCGTTGCCTTTCGGAGTACTTTGAGTCTCTGCCGTTGGACTCCCCAGAGGCGGCATGCTGTTTGGAATGGGCCTTAAGAGACAGGTGATGCAGGAAGACTCGACCGCAGACCTGACACGGATACGTCTCCTGCGTACGGCGTTTCGGGATGACCAGAGTTTGCTTGCCCCTCAGGGCTTTCTCCCTGCTGTGTTTCTCCTTCCTGTGCAAGTACAACTTGGCTGTACTCTTGAAAACCATTTCACAAGAGCGGCAGCTCAGCAGCTTCGGTAACTTGCCCCGAGACGCCGATAGCTCCTCTGCGTGGCATTTCCGCATATGGCAGTGTATTCCAGCTCCTGTGCGGGACGTTTTAGGACAGAATGGACACCGGGGTAAGTCTTGTGCGCGACTTACTGGAGCCTCTGAGGAATCTGAATGGCTTGAACCAGCCTCAGAAACCGATGGAGGGCTGCTGGCGCCGTCCTCAGCCAATAGGGACGGTTCACTACAACCAGACTGCTGATGCTGTAGAAGAGCCTGCTTCTGGCTGAAGCCTCTGCCACATGGGGCACATGCGTATGGGATACTGTCGATGAAGCTGGGTTGGTGGCCGGGGGACTTGTCAGGATCAGAGGCTCCGTCCACGCAAGCTGAATCCAGTTCATTAGGAGAGGTAGCACACCTGTGCAACTGTAAGGATGATAAAAGGGAGAACGCCTTTCCACAGGACAGACATTTGTGAGGCTTGGGTAGCGCATGTTCTAACTCTTGATGTAGCAAATGTTCTGTCATGTTAGGGAATTCCTGGCCACATTCTGTACAACAGGAGTGGCATGCCAGGTGCTGCTTTCGAGTTGGACTGTCCTGTTTTTGTTCGGCCTGCGCTACCAGTTTGGAAAGCCTGGACAGTGTGCCTGTGGTGGGCCGGCAGCGGTTGAAAGACTCTTGTGCTCTGGTGGTGCGCCAACGGCAAGGGACTCCATCCATGCTCCTCTGCCAAGCGTCCCCTGCTGCTTTAAAACAGGAGCACACAAGTCAATTGTTTATCCCACCATTGCACATGGTTTGAGTTATTACACACAACGACAGAGCCACGAACCAATCTTACGTGTCCTTCATATGCTGATACGTTTGACTAGGTTGATTGACCGCACAATCAACAGTGAAGCTATAACATTAAATCCATGCAAATTCGGTGAAGCTGTTCCTCAATTTAGCTAGTCACATTGTCGTTTTTTTTTTTTTTAACAGATAATAATAGATAACGCGCTGAATAATAAAGAAATAGCCATTAACTAATCACGGTAAGACAGCTTTAGTGGCGTTGCACTACTACATTACAAAGTGAACGCAGGGGCTGTGCTCATGTTTGCTAATGTTAGCCTGCTATTAGCATATGGAGATAGGTGCGTCTCTTTCGACAAACAACATACCTTGACAGTGAAATCGCGTAGATAGATGGGGTTGCAAGAAAGCGGGCTCAAAAGACACTCGAGTGAACTTTTAGCTTCATTATGAAAGCCTACTTTATCATGGTCGCAAAACGAAACTAGAATGGAACTAAAGTTTGTATCCGCAGTGGAGACGTGAGGTTACTTCCGGCGACGTCACATACGTGAATTCTCGCTGCGTAACGTGCGAGTCATTTACACCCTCCAATGTAGCTGTCGTCCTCATATCCCAGGACGTTTTTGACATGTAAATATGAGGAGTAGGGAAACAACTAGCCGCTTTTAATTATTTGTTATGCTTGATATAAATTCATTGGATCACAGAAAAAAGCTTAAAAATAAATTAAGAGAATCATATCAAGAATGAATTGTGAATTGGGGTCTCCTCTTTGGAAAATATTTATAAAGCATTGATATTTAATCAGTAATAGATTATGAAATTATATATATCTCTATATATATAGATAGAGAGCGTATCTATCTGTGTGTGTGTGAATACAGAAATCATGAAATATATAGCCTAATACATATATATATAATTGCAAATGTGTTCCAGTCAGACACAAATCATAGCTCACCGGAAAAACAAGACAAGCAATAGTTTAATTCAAACCAAAATAATAATAGACACATGATTACTGCAATAATAATTTAATTATTTAAGGCGGAAGCCAACAGCAACTGCTGAACCAAACAAGGACATTGTATTTGGCAAATAGTTGTCAGGGAAACCCTAAAGCATGAGAACCACTAACAGCATCAAATATTTGACAAATTAAAATATTAGCAAGTCTTTCCTCTTTCAAGTCTCCAGTGAACAATTGTCTTTAACAGTGACAGCAATGTGAAGTAGCTTAGAAGAGCACAAGTACATACAATTTGAAGCATTTCTCAATCGAAGCAAATCAGAGGAAAAACAGACCAGGAGAAAAGACAACTTTAATCCAAAAAATAAAAATGTTTAGATGAATGTAAGACAGGTTTGCAGAACAAACTATTTATCATAATGAGCGAGCACTAAATAACAAATAACATACTTCCCAGTGTGTCAATTTAATTTTGAGGCATGTACAGCCAACAGACAAGGCAATTTCGACTATTTGTATTAAAAAACGATGGTATTATTCTGCTCAAAAAAATTCTATTCCAAAAACACATGTTTTGTCATTGGTTGAATCCCTGTAAATTCTGAGAAATCAACATGTAGCCTCAGTGTGTCACTTCATTGCTACACCTAATGCTTGTCAGGGAGTTTAAATGCACTCTTTTGCAACAAACAAAAGTTTTGAAACATTTTGATTACGTAACATGCTTTCTCTTCTCCAAAACCCCCTGGAAAGGGCTGTAATTGTAGCTGCCAAATAGCATAGCATTCAAGTTTTCTTAAAACAAATACAATGTTACGGTATACACACCATTTGCAACACTGCAGTATGTTTTATGACAATATTAAATCAATACTGTTTACTACTAGGATTGATTCAGATGGACATTGCCGTAAGACCTATAAAACAGATTTGAGTGACATTCAACCACATCTTGTGCATTTCTAATCAAGAGTTCACCACATTCTCATCAAGTTACACATTTGCTACGAGGCTGCTCGTTTCTATTTGAAGACACACCACAAATATGTAACATGTTTAATGATTGTCTTCTTTCTCACGTTGTGCAGAATAATGAATCCTGGTTATGACTGAAGTAGTAATCACATGTATTCACATTTCATAAAAACATAACTCATCCTGGACACAAATGAACCTGGATCCCACGGTGATGAGGCAGTCACAGTAATAGGTACTAGAACAGACACGTAGAAACTGATTTGAGTGACACTCCAGAATGGGATTTCTACCGGCCTGTTACGATTATTTTATTTTACTTTTTAAAATAATAAAAGATAATTTCTGTACGACACTCCAGTTATATTGGAATGGAAACAGGAAAATGCCCCTGTAGCACATAAAATTAACTATATGTAATAGCTAGTACCAAGGAAATTGTAGCAAATTCAACACTCTCAAATTATATAAGACTATTTGATACAACTTTATTTAAAATCAAATGTATTATGCGTTTGAACTTATTAGCGATGTTGATGAACTACAACTGGACAGAGGAAAATCTCTGGAGTATCAGTTCAACAGTGACAAAAGTGTGTTACAAACAGTCACTATGAAAGGCATTAGCATGTTAAAAATGCAACGTACTATTGTGGAGTGAACCTCTGTACGTCAGAGCCCAAAAGGAGTGCTATTCCATATTTTGCAACTTACACTGCACCAAGGGAGTGAAATACAACGCCATTTCTGGGGTTTTCAACCTGGACCCCATTTCCATCATTCTGGGTCTAAGTGACTAATGCAGAAGTTATCTTCTAAGGCCAGTATAAAAGGTGGCCATATTTAATATCCACACAATTCAAAGCAACCTATTGTCTTACTATGGACAAAGTAAATAACAAGTGAAGATGGAAGGTCATGGCTCTGAGTTAGGCTCTCTACTGACCAGTGGAAGACCATTTCAGTCCCAAAATGAGTACTGTGATGGCTTGGCTGCCTTGAGAATCCTCCTTCTGACCTGGAACAGAAGCCTAACTAGATCTCTGGGAATCTGAAGGAAGAGCTTCACATTCTCACTGGCCTGTATGATATTGAAATAAAAACACAGCATATGTTTTGTCGCTTGACCTCGTAAAAACAATCACTGAGACAACCTCTGAAGAAAATATAATCTGTCGACACCACTGGACACCATCTTTTTCAATAAAAAGGATGGTCTCGCAAACATTCATTATTATATACACTATATTTTTACCATAACTAGTAAAAACAATCAATGCTGCATGACCTCATCGGAGCAAAATAAGAGTCCATATGAATGGGCAGTTATACTGTAACAGTCCATTGACAAAGGGTATAAAGTCCGCAAAGCAATATTAACCAGTTTCATTGGTTGACCTTTATAATCGCCTATGTGGACATTTACTTACACTGTATGAACTGGCTTTGTGAACGCCCCATGTTACCCACAAATTGAACACAGATATTTTGTATAATGGAGTACCCTGACGAAAGCTTGAGGAGTCGCCCTTAATTTACACATTTAGTGTATTTACTGTCCATTGTTTATTTCCCTGTGGATTCGTCTGTCTGGCCGAGTTTCCATCGGACACAATTTACCTGGAGTGCTTCAGACACAGAAGAGGTCCATTCCAAAACCGGGGATTCATTTAAAGGGAAGCCGTCAAACGACGGTTTGTGGTAATCGTGAAGCCCCTGGCCTATCTCTTGTAGTGATTTGGTGCGTCCGCAAACATATACTTAAGTCTGTAGGCTTCAGCGAGAAGTAGACCCACTTCCTCGTTGCCCCAGTGGATTGTGGGAAGATTCTGAAGTAGCATCAGAAGGCCCTGTGTAGAGTCAACAATTTCATGACATACACGGTTTGTAAGATAACAAGCCATTCAGGGATTAACACGAAACCAGAAACTGCACAAGACTAAGCAGCAGAAGACATACACCGCCTCACATGCGTTAAAAGTTCTTATTCACGGAGGTTTTTCACAGGACAAAAACGTGTACGTTACCTGAAAGTCCACCATCGACAGGATCTCTTTACGCCACTCAATGAGGAAGGCAGCGCACACGTACAAGTGGAAGTGAGAGAAGCCTTCAGCTTCCGCCTGCGAGATCAAAATAAACGACGCGTGAAAAGATGAGTCCACCAAGTCCTCTGTCACATCAGTCACATCAGTCACATCAGTCACATCAGTCACATCAGCCAGGCAGGCCAAACGTAATCTGTGGATTGTGGGCAATGCTTTACAATGTACCGTTTCATCACAGTGAGCACGACGCGGCCGAAGTGTAGCCATATAACATCTGCTGTTTGAAGGACATTTTTATCTGTCTCTATCTCTTGACGCCAGAGATCCCGGCGCGTGCACAATGTTGATTGACAGGGAGCATAACTTATTCAGCAACACGTTAATATCCCCATAAAGACGGTCACACAGACACGCAGGGCAGATGTTGCCGTTTTTTGTGACTGATTGATTGAAACGGCCCTGTGAATGGAAAGGCAGCATCTCGCACTCTGGAAGAGTATTTCTGAAGCTCTTTTACGACATTCTTTAAGGGCCATACATGACCACATTAACACAGCCATGTGACCACACCCCTAAACCTAAGCCTTTGTAAAAAGCTTTTCTAAAATTGGCTTAAGTCCGTCTAAATGTGGCCATTGTGCGTTACCTGGTAGGTGTCCCAGAGGCGGATAGTGCAGCGAAGGGGCAGTTCTCTCATGAGCAGGTTGTTCATCCAGCGGAAAGCAAACTGCAGGTACTCCACCTCATATCGTTTCAGATGACCATGGATGTCCTCTGGGGAAGGGAGATGCGCGGGTTAGGGTCACAGGTATACACGCACGCACACACACACACACACACACACACACACACAATTATTGGCGTCACCACTTCTCTGCGTTTATCCCATCCTGACCGTCCTCCCCCAGGGAAAGCCATGGGCAGCCATCAGTAAGGCG
>OMKP01091689.1:11450-24722 GCA_900302375.1 Bathygadus melanobranchus | reverse complement strand
TCATTCACATTATTACTATTATTACTGTCTCTTTTATGTCTATTTAATCAGTGTGTGTGTGTGTGTGTGTACGTGCGTACATGCGTGCGTTTGCCTGTAGGCATCTGCGTATACTATCTAGAGGATGTAAATGTGGATCGATTTCATACCTGTACATGTGGGTGTGTTCGAGCGTTTGCTTGTGTGTGCAGAGACATGCATGTTAGCCTTTGCCTGTGCGTGAATGCACACGTGAAAGCAACGAACACACAACACATAACAGCAGAGGAATACATTACAGGTGTGTCACAGCACCAATAAATCTTGGTCATTCAGAGCGTGGTGACGTGCATAGAAAATGACAGGGCCTCTGCCACGGGTTAATTAGGTATTTGTTGTAAACTGTAAATATGCCGGCCATCTTATTTTCAATAACAATAATTATGTCTATGGCTGGGTGCTCCAAATGTAAGCCTTGATTGATTCGGTTGCCTCTTACACATGGTGACCATTTTAATATTTCCCGGAGGTGCCTTTTATGCACAGTGTGAGCGGTTTCATTTGTTAATAACCACAACAAGAGTAACGTGGAACGGGTGATTAAAGGAAAGGGCATTAAAGAGCTATGTCAGAGTTGTGGCGTGCGTTTTCAAAATTGAATTCCTCGTAGCGCCAAAGGCAGGGACAGAGGCCCGATTCTTTTGCTGCAGCGGTGCTGAGGTGTGTGAGGTCCACGTTGCTGATGGGTGTGTGCACGGTGCTGATGTGCACGTGCACGGCGCTGATGAGAGTGTGCACGGTGTTGATGTGCGAGGGCGCAGAGAGGTTTTAATGATCAGCGATTACTGATTCCAGTTTGGCTCTGGTGTATTCCAATATAAATGGTCTCATACAATAGTTTAACAACAATAACAAGAACTAAAATGTGAGGCAATTAACGTTAGCACAAATACAGTTTTCAGTTTGCAATTCTCAGCCCTCTGACCGTCTGGGTTTCATAATACTGTTGCTTCTGTTCCACTATTAAATATGTAGGATACTTTCTGTTATTAAGTCACTTGTTGAGTTGACTTCCTTTCATGCTCCCTACATTTAGTCTAAAGCTATTCATGAGCTAATGCCGCCTACAGTCTCATCATTCAGTTTTTATTCTTCTACAGCCATGGGCAGTGCGGTTTGGAAATCCTTCTATCAGTAATTATGGCCAAACCATGTCATGAAATTTCATAATCGTTGTTGAGGGAAGTTGTTATTTTGTTGTGTTACTGTTACCATAAATTCATGTCAATGTCTTACCTTAGTTGCTGAGAATATGTACTTTATTTCGGAATGTTTCCACTCATTTACATGATATCTACTCCACTACCCATGAGCCTCTTCGACTCTCGACCAATCGCAATAAAGCACAAGATACAATCGATGTTTGCACGTTCACAACAGCGAACGTCACCTACCGTGGCAGCAGCAACTTTGTGACTTGGGGAATGCTATCGGAAAGCATGGCAAAGCCAAACAGATGTGGACACCGAAGGGGTTTGGTTACAGTCCGGTAATAATTCTAGATAGAAACCGCTAGACCCAGCTGTCTAAATGAACCCAGGCTTATATATGCCACGGTAGAGCTGCACCATGGGAATAGTAGTTCTTGTACGCTTGGCACCATGAGGTCTTGTACCCATTACTTTTCTCTCATTGTGCCTCGTTTTCTAAATTACAATCTAATGTAATTACACTGAACTATGCCCTTGTCAAATATAAGACCAGCTGAATGAGTAGAACCGTGCAAACCAAGCTGTCTTGGAGCCCCCCCTCATTGTAAATGTCACAGGAAAATGCTTCTGGAAACTAGAAACTGTCAGTATTTTTTCCACTTCCATTTCTCCAACGACAATAATGACAATGTAACAATTGAGAAGGGGGGTGCAGTAGGAGGCACCTATGACATACAGTATATGTTTTGGAATGAACCATACAGCTTCTGGGGCGCCCGACATCATTTAGAATTCTAAAAAAGAATGCTATCCTTTTTTGTGCGTGGCTGATTGCAGTGGCGCTAGTAATCCAGCGGTGGCGCTGCGCCACTGCTGGATGCATGGAGGGGAAACACTGGGGTAATCGGTTCTGGTGTTGCTCTCTGTGTTTGTGCCATTTATTTTTTCTATGATGTCTCTATGACCTTCACTCTACTTGAATCATTTGCTCTGTGAATGTCCCCGTGTCTCAGGATCCTGTGTCTCTGCCTTTCTGCCGTTTCAAAAACAAATTAAATATAATGTATTCAGCATTGACATGTAGCTTTTTGAATTGAATCCATACAAATTGAGACCGGCGCTATCCGTTCACGACCGTGACTCCGGCAGGCAGGCAGGCGCACGCGCGCCACACACACGAGAGGCACTCCTACATGCACACACACACACACACACACACACACACCCCGACGCCAGCGTCCAAATTGTTCACTTACCCCAGCGTCGTCATGGTAACGATGGTGTACCAGAAGGAGGCGGGGATACTGGTGAACTTGCTGGAGGAGGAGCCCTTCTCGGCGTAGAACATGACGGTGGCGAAGATGATGATGGCCATGGTGAGCGAGAAGAGCAGGAAGCCCAGCTCCGAGGCGCAGCTCTTCAGCGTGTAGCCCAGGATGCGCAGGCCCTGCGAGTGGCGGGAGAACTTGAAGATGCGGAAGACCCGGAAGACGCGCAGCGTGACGAAGGCCCCGCTCACGTCCTCGTTGTCCGTCATCACCAGGCCGATGTAGTACGGCAGGATGGCCACCACGTCGATGATGCTCATCACCGAGCGCATGAAGCGGTAGCGGCTGGGGGCGGCGAACAGCCGCATCAGGTACTCCACGGTGAAGATCATCACGCACGCCGTGTCCATGCAGAAGAACGCCACCGTGTAGCGCTCGCCGCACGGGATCTCCTTCTGGCTGGCGGTGGCGCCGCAGGGCACAGTCTCCACCACGTTGGTGATGACAGAGATGGCGATGAAGAAGCCGGTGACGTAGTAGAAGACCAGCGCCATGGTGGAGGTGTGGGGGTTCTCGAAGGCCCGCCACATGGTCTCCCGGCAGGTCATGTTGGGCAGCTTGAGGTCCTTGTTCTCCTCCTGGTCGTCCTGGAGACGCTCTGCGTTCTCCCGCTTGCGGTCCTTGTACTCTTCGTAGCAGCAGTCGCCGATGATCTCGGGGATGATGCCGAAGAAGGCCAGCTCCTCGTCGTAGGCCGAGATGCACTCGTAGCGCGGGTAGTGGAGCTTCCCGGTGCGGTAGAAGTTCAGGATGCTCCGGAAGGCGTCCGGATCTCGGTCAAAGAAGTATTCCTTGGTTTCCTCGTTGTAGAAGAACTCCTTTTCTGAGCTCCCCAGCAAGGTGTCCGGGTAGCGGTCCAGCGTGGTTCTCCAGGTCTGAAATCGCCGGCCGCTGACGTTGAGTATAATGAGCTCGTCCTGCCTTTTGCTGTTGTCTCTCGGGGCAACAGGCATGGGGCAGTTGGCGACGGGCATCCAGCCAATGGACGCCGCCCTGGCAAAGGGAAGCCACGCGGCCACTCCTGACGCCATGACGGACAAGACTCCTGCAGGAGGTCCTCCACTCCTTCACACGCCACTGTCTTTCAAATCCACTTTCATCTAAATAAATCGAGATGTTCAAAGAGAGAATTTGTGAAAGTAGCTATGACAATGAAGAGCGCTATCAGGATGAACTACTACGACCTAGGCTACTAGACACTACCAGCTGCATCATTTAGTCCTCTTTTATCTCCTTCATAATAAGTACTGCCACTTTTTCTGCATACTGACGTTTCATTACAATGTCATTCGACTCTGAGGCAAAAGCTGATTTATGGCAACGGCAACACGAATGCGAGGCAATGTGAGATATTTAAAAAAGCAAATGGCAAGACGTGTTTATTGTAACTGAATGCCTGTGTGTGTGTGTGTCTATCCTTCAAGCGCTTAATTTGCCTGCAGAGCGTAGTAGTATAAACCGCCACGAATTGAAACCTGTTGAATAGCAAAAACGTCGTTTCAAGAATTACCTAAACTCCGACCATACACTGTGACACGTTTAGTTTATGGCTATCGTTAACATTTCTAAATTGTAAACACCTTTACTCTGGATGTCATAGTACATATGAACCACTTCAATTTCGAGTTTCCATGCAATTCAATAAAATACTCACCGATATTGTGTCCTGACTCAAGGAGAAAGACTGCTAGAGTTCCTATTGTGTGTCCGTAATAAAGGAGCGTGTGTCCACGGGAGATACATTTGGGCTGAATAATCCACCCAACTACTCTACCTTTGTCCTGCGAGCGAAAGCTGCGAAAGCGTCGCTCGTCCGTCAGCGGCGGCGACGACTAATTAAAACACAAGATCTAACCAATCAGACATCGATCTTCACAGAGGTTAAACTGGCTCGCTTGAAAGACAACTACACTTTAGCTTTACTGTCGTTCCCGCACGAATACTAAAAGGCAGCCGCATTTGTGTTGGGCAGCAGCACCCGTGCGCTCCTTCTCACCCAGAAAGTACTGGCGTCTCATTCTGTGTCAGTCCGTCTCATTATGCCTCCGACAACCCTCCACCCACCACCAGCAGCACCTCTGCCTCCCCATCACAGAGGTTATGCTCGCTTTCCTGTTGGCTCATTTGAACGCCGTTTTGTCTTTTCTTTTTGCATGTTTACTCGCTTGAATACACACTATTATGCCTCTTTAATTAGCAGGCTATTGTCAGACCAACACTTAGAAAGTAAGCTACGCTTATTATATTATTTGATCTATAGTAGGCCTATATATAGCCTATTGTAGATCAAATGCAAGCTACTAGACCTACTAATAATATTAATAGCAAAAAGAAGAAATAGCCTACTACTACGATGCTAATAATATGAAGAGGAGAGAGAGCGAGAGAGAGATACCACAGAGGATAGAGGATAGATAAGGGAAAGGGTTTTGAGGATAAAAAACATAACTTCTCTTTAGTCTCCGAGTGGATGCTCGTGGAATTCCTGTAAGTCAATATAAAATACAACAGGAATGTGTTTTCCAACATGCACTCAATTTGTACAGCTTCAAATCAAAATGTGTTTCATAATGATACAAATACTCAAACACATATGAACACACACGTAGAACGAACGAGAACACGCGTTAAGGAGGGGAATGCTGTTGAGGCACAAGCAGAGAGCACTTTGTAACCATGGTGACGAGTAACAATAATTCAAATCAATTTCATTCTAAGTAACGCGATTATGCTTATTGCAAGCTGGGCTTTTCTTAATGCTCAGAGGTGAGTTAGCCAAGGCTGAGATCGTATCATGGTAATGTTATTTCTAACTGCACCTCTGGCCATTTGACAATACTACTACATATACTGATAATACAATTACAATGCATTTTGATTATGTCACCTATGGGTACATTTGCACTATTGAATTGTTTTCCCTCTACAACCCTTGGCTAAATGTAGCAAACAGATAACAATGTATCATTTGCATTTCCCATCATCTGTGAATGTTTGGGAAAAGCCACATAATGTTTTTGAGGTAAAGGAATCATTTTTGCTTCATTCCACTGTGATTCAGCAAAGTTCTGTTGGATCCCAACTCAAATTCAAAAGTCACATTCGGTAGCAAACCCCATACTGTATTTTTTTGGTTTTGTATTTGTATTGCATGTAACGGCTACGCGTTGGCTCCGTCTCCAAAACTGTCTGTCCCTGGCGCTCGGGAGTGCCGGAGACACAAATAGTATGGGGTAACGTTATTCTATCTGATTGAAAGGCTGCCACGCCACTGCTAGGTCTGTGGCTGCTGCTGGCATCTACATGGTTCCAAGCCAAACGTTCGCCACCACTGCTGTTGGTGATTTATTGACCAGCCAGGGACCAAGTCAATGGAGATACAACACGGAAGGCTATGCTTCTACAGCCTTTAACAACTATTATATATGAGCATGTTCCCCGTCTCCTCCTCGAAGCCTTGTTCATGTCCCTGTATAGACATTTGTATCGTTTTTATGTAATAAGCTGTAAGCTAGGGTAATTTCCCCTAGCAACTATCCGAGGAAATAGTTCCCACTCTGTGCAGGCTTCAAACCGCTGTCCTCTGTAAATATGGGGAACGCAGATGTTATCTACGTATATGCTAACAACTAAACTTTTACCTCTCCGTCCATCGCCCATCCATCATAATTACCCATCATCCATCAACCCAGTTTACTTATCCATTCATCCATCTATCTATTCATCCATCAATGCCTCTGCTTTCTAAAGATTGAATCGTTTTGATTACTGTGTTGCGACTCACAGTTTGGCTGCATTGCTTCATTTGAACTGAAGCAATGTGATGAAATCTGGTTTGAAGGAACAAAACAAACCCACCTGGCCAAACTAATATCAAGAATATTAAGATGTGATCTCACTCACTATATGGTTATAGCAGTTGTTCTCATTCATACATCTATATATTTGTTATCCACATCTAGAATACCTAGGGTTAGCATATTCGATTGGGAGTTGGATGGCTGGATGCACATTGAGTGACATTCACTAGTCAATCCATTTACCAAAAGATTTAAAGGCAACAAACAGATAAGCGACACAGTTCACCCTTATTGTTCGGTTACCTGCGTGATAAATCCACCCAGCAAAGCATCGAGATGCAGAGTAGACGTAGCGATAGGAGAAACATGAACTGGAGTGAGACTGTGTGTAGCGGAGCCACGTGGAGGTCAAGGAGCTGCCGGGGAGACAACGACAACGACAACAGCACACTTCTCCTATGAGACGTCAGATACAGAAGATGAACTCCTGCAGGAGCAGTAGGGTAGACACACTGTGTAAAACACGGTGAAAACAACCTGAACACACAGAGATATAGAACAGGGACCTTGGTAGAAAATGACTGAAGTTACAGTTTTTAGAGAAATGGTTGGCTGTGAGAGACACACACACACATGCACGCAGTGCAAGAGACATTGTTTTGAGTATTGTGTTCAAGAAGTCATTCTGCCTCGCTCACAAAATATTACAGTTGATCCATTAATCGTACATACTTTCTGACGGACTGTATTCAGACCGCCCCCATCAGCAAATCTAGTAGAACAATGGAGGAGTACAGCCTTGAAGACATTGAAGACACCAAGGTCACTACTTCTTCTATTGTATTTTGTATTGTGAAATGACCCGCAAGAAAACACAACAGGACACAGACAAATAACATATGGTGCTACACATCAAAAAGTGAGACTTTGTTCTCAGAAGTAGATTACAGAACAAAAACACGAGAAGCTGACGGACGTTTCGCCAACTCACACACGCAACATTTCAAACATTTAAAACAAACAAAACAAAAGACAATCTTTACACCTGTCGCTTCAACCCAAGCGCATTCGACAAACACACAGCGACGGGGTTGAGCATCCTTCCCCACGGCAATCTCCGGTAGCATTCTAAAGGGACCCCAGGGCCGCTGTGCAGCTATAATTCTTTCATCATCAACTACTGCTGGGTCTTTAGCCAGTATAAATAAAACACTTTTCAAATAGAACGTATGTCGTACATGATCATATCTCATTGTGAGTGGTCGTCGAGAACTGTGCCATAGCTGTAATAGTTCAGAACTGGTGTAATAGTTGATGCTTAATGACACGTGAAGATAAACATGTGCATTATGAACATCTTAACAAATGTAAAAGTTTTCAATGGCCAAGGGGCGGTGAGATTGATCCGGTAATCATTGAAATTGAAACGTTTACCGATTTTGCTTCACGTTATGCAGGTCTGCATGCCACACGTGCACACACACACATACACACACATCTCTCGCACACACGTACGCACTCATGCATGCACACACCTCTCATACACATGCGCACACACATATATATACAAACGTGTCTCTCTCACACGCCTGCATGCACACACACACACACACTTCTCTCTCTCTATCTCTCTCTCTTCTCTCGCACACACACGTCACTCTCTCACACACCTCTCACACACGTCTCGCACACACACACACACAGGTCAACTTGTGTCTTTTTCCTAATCTTTAATTTAAAATAAAGCTGTCCAAGACAACATAAAACAAATTGTAACTATTTTTAGATCAAATTATTTGTAAAACTTGAACTCTTCTTCTGGGTTTATGCCAAACTCACATGAGGGGCGGGATTCACAAAAGTATCTGAAGAACAATAATCTTCGTAAATGCTGTATGCTAACCCTTTTTCTTAAGATTGGACTTATGAAGATAGTTAAGAAAAACTGCTATTCACCAAAAGATATCTTAAGAATGTTTGTGTCTTCTTCTTAGGTAATTTCTTCAGAAAGGAATTAAGAAGAAATGGGATTCTTGAAAAATAAAATATTACATTTATTTTCTTCTTTCTTTTTATTTTATTCTTAATTATAAGATAACAGTTTACTTGTCTTAAGTTGTCACACATGACTTGCTTTTAATTGGTAATGTTGATTTTAGAGTTTTAATAGTTTCTATTTACAATATTATTAATCTCATTGTAAGGTGTTGCTGCTCACTGATTCAAATTTCGTATGATATTATTATATAGACAGATACATAGGTCTAGGCTACTACACGCTATGCTAACTACACAATTTGGTTATCACTTCTCAGGATTTTACTTACTTACTACAGAGATTGCAAGTGATTGATTTACACTTATCCACACATATGGCCCAAAAGTGAGACT
This sequence comes from Bathygadus melanobranchus, assembly GCA_900302375.1. Lineage (NCBI taxonomy): Eukaryota > Metazoa > Chordata > Actinopteri > Gadiformes > Macrouridae > Bathygadus > Bathygadus melanobranchus. The sequence goes on along the minus strand of OMKP01091689.1, from coordinate 16,013 downwards.
ACTTAAACAAATGTTTGTAAGAAAGGAATAAAATAACTTAAGAACATTCTTAGGAACTTCTTAAGATACTTTTGTGAATCTGGGCCCAGGACTTTTTACCCAATTCTAATGGCAAAAGCTACTTCCAGTGTGATTATCCACTCCTAGTATCGGTGAAAAATCTGAAAGGAAAAATCCTGGTTGCGCTAGCTGGAACTCGATCTGAGGTAGTCAAAGAAACCAAAATACAATGTCGGGGGCGAACGCAGCTGATTTGGTTTGGCCAGTGTTTAGACAACGAAGCTGAAGTTAGCTAAAACAAACTGAGAACACCTGGTTACCACTGGTACTGTGACATGTTTATTGATTGAAAACAATGTATTTGTAATTTGTAATCTATTCAATGCTACCATCTAGACTATATCAAGAAATATTCCCCAATATAGGATTCAGTGTGGCCCGAATGAAAGTTCACACTCTGGATCTGGATCTAAAAAAACTGTTGGCCTTTTTCAGGCCAGCTTTTCACTGGTTAAATCAACTTGGGTCGCCTAAAACATTCTGATCAGCCTGACTCGGGCCAAGTAAGGCTGCTTAAACCAGCCACCAACCACACACATTCCACAGTAGTATTATGGGAAGTTCATTTGGCTTCTCAACATATGAGAATTTGCAACTAAATAAATGGAATTGTGTTCTTATTACATCAATATTGCTACTGTGTTCAGTTTATGCTGGAGGAATACATTTGAAACAGAAGGGAAGATCAGCACATGGGAAATCATTCAGTGAAAATATGACAATGACAATGTCAATATAGTTGAGCCCTTCATGAAACTGATATTTATAACTTTTCACTCAAAGTTGGCTCAGCTACAGTCATTGGGGGTTATCCATGCCGACCTCAAACCAGGGAACATCATGCAGTAAACTATGTTAAATATACAAGATGAATTTGTATTTTTTTAATTCAGAATTCACATCTGTCTCTTGTTAATTGAGTGGAATGTGAACATGTTTTAGCTGACGTACACCTCTGAGACCAAGATCTATTTCCTGACCGCATGCTGGATTCTGGAATAAAAACAAGACGTTTGTCACCAAAGGGTGGTTCTGGACACGCAAGGTAGCACGGTTCCTTTCCACCTGTATGTCTAGCTGATTGCATTGTGGGAAGAGTATCCAGTGACGGACTAGGATCAAGAAACGGTCCTGGCATTTGCAACAGACTGGCCCTATTTTCACCAAAGCCACCCCATAAAAAGCTTCAGATAAAACTGTACAGACTGACTAGAATGCAGAAATTCACAACACAGAACACAGAACACACACTGAAACCTGTCTATACCCACTATAATCACTACAGTCGCTGACGTCGATTTAACACGATCTTGGCAGAGCGCTAGGGGCCAACAGAGTTTTCTTAGTTTTTCTCTATTTTTCTGTTTTGATCGTTTGGTTCCCCAATACCCAATTAATCATTTTCTTTTAGCCTGGCAAGTGGCGACACATTAACATTACATTTCATATTCGATCGAGGGGATCATGGCAGAATGTGTTTATTAAAATGTGCAATGGGGCCGATCTCTAATATTTTGGGCTGCATGCGAAAATAACGTATGAATCTAATCATGATCTTGGACAGGTGAGGGATCATAACATTCAATATTAAGGCCTGGTTAGAATCTCACCTCTGCTTTTACATTGAATACAGTGTGTTTCATGCACATCCACAAAGGGAGTGGAGAAGGTGGATGAGGTGCAGCACTTTGTGGACCTGGTGAAGAGGATGCCGCAGGGCTGCGTGTCACACCGCAGGACGCGATGGAACACCCCTTCAGCATCACTGCTCACCATGGCAACGCTGACCACAGCAGGACCTGCCTGTATGTGTCTGTGAAAAGATACGTTTTTTATACTTAGTGCGTTGAACGGACTTACCAATGACCAGAAATCAACAAAACTAAAACAATGATCTCGGTTCACATCCTCTGAATGTATTCGAGTGTTTCAAGGCAATTATCAGATTCTGAATACATGTTGTTATACAGGCTCACGTAACAGAGTGTTTTTAGAGGTTTGAGTGTAGACAAAAAAAATAAGCAACAAGTATTCTAGGCACTAGTGTCCATCTGTGCGCTGCTGAATGCCTGATCGCTTTTCTTTCAGTGGCGTGTCAACCTCCAGAGACACGGAGGGAGCGAGCTTCCAACGAGCTGTCCCTGAGCAGCATCGGGGAGAGTGAGGCTTAACCTCAGTGGAAACAGGTTGTGTTGTAACCAACTTCATCAACTTATGACGTGTGATACTCAACAAGCTGTCTTTCCAGCAGGAAGTCCACAGAGCCCACTGCAAGAGCAGTGGTGTCTAGAGTCTTGTGGTGAAACTTCCAGGTAAGCTCGCCTATGAAGGACCAACTTTCTAACAGAAAGTTGGTCCTGTTCAATTCAGTACAGCTGCAGTACTGATCGGTCCCTTGAATCCTGCAGTTACCCACGATACAAGTGTAATTCCTCCATACTAAATAACCGTGACATAGTATTACACAAGCAACGCAACACAAATATGTAAATAATACAATGCACACACACACATTGTGTGTGTGCTTAAGCTCTTCATTGTGTCTGTGTGTGCGTGTGCATGTGTGCAGTACTTCCTCAGAGATGTCAGCACCAGAGGATATCTCGGCACATTCAGAAGCTCTGAGACCAGCAGCAGACGTCCAGCCAGGTCTCTGAGAAGTCTACCCAGTCAGTGCCCTGTTCCTTGTTTATTCAGTCCTGATGAGTGACTGTGGTCCATTCATGTTTTTCCTCCTGCTTTTCAGAGGTAGCAGTGAAAAGGAGCAAGGTGAAGGGCTTCTTTGTGAAGCTGCTGAAGACCCTGTGCTGCTGCTGCCCCACCGACGAGTACCTGGGATAAAGCATCTAGGCAGCTGTCACCTGGCGCATCGCTGGGCGGCTGTCGCTGAGCTAGTGGTGCCCTGACGATGATTTCCTGTCATAAAGGGACATCCGCCCAGCGATGCACCAGCAATGACATGCTGTCGTAAAGGGACATCCGTCCAACGATGCATCAAGCCTTGATTAATGAATATATACTGTATATATAGACATTCCCTTTATTTTCCACAGCTATGTCATGTCAACCTGGTGAACCAGCAAAATGACCTACTAGACCAATAGACCAGGGGCCTCTGAAAACAACCTATGATGTCATATGTTTCGAGGCAAACTACCAGAGGAGGTCCGTCACGCCCTACCATTCTTGAGAGGTCATTTTTAATTAATAAAATATTACAAATGATTAGTAATTATAATGTTATGGTTAAAATAATGTACAATAAGTTTTGTTTTATAATTCGTATTTGATTTATAAAAACGTTTTGGTTTGATTTAAGTTACTATATGTAAACATAAACTTGCCTGTGGTTCTTCATACAGATCTGTTTAGTAAACTCTGTGTCCTTGGTTGCAGTCTCTGCTCATACATGTGTATTTGACGTAGTTATAGAGTGACAACAGAATTATCCAATCAAAAATTGATGTGTGGTGATTGGGACACGCCTAGGGCCTACTAGCAGGCCCCAGGTGATGTCATCATTATCAACCAGTAAGCGTATAGGGCACACGCTAGCCTGCACTGTTGTAGCCTCGCCCCAGGAGAAGTCTCGCTCTGACTCACGCGAGATTTGAGTTGTTGCAAGAACAGGAACAACTCAGGAACAGTGGAAAGTTTGCATGCCGGCGGAGTTTGTCGTGTTGGACTACAGAAAGCGTAGCTTAGTGTCATCTGAAAGATTTTCAAGAGTCGTGGCAGAATATTTAGCTGATTACGACAATGTACCCCATTTGGCAAATGGGGACTATGATTTGTCCCCGTTTGGTCAAGGTGTCCCTATATGGAAGGTGTGCTTACAGTCAAAGTAGTCCCAGTAGAATAGCGAAACAAGAACACACACACACGCACACAACAAAGCTATGAATATAATGAACAGAACAGCAATAGTTGGAGGCGTTTTGACACCTTCAGCGAGTCTCCCCTTCTAGTCTAATCCAGTCTGAATGGTTTTACATCATTATCCACAGCACTGTTCAGTGACAGATATTGTAGTTTTAAGATATTCAGGAGGAGGATGGAGGATGTCCAGGTAAATATGATGGATTTAGCCATATTTGGAGAAAGAACATTTTAACCATGCAGTTCAATTTGGGATTTGGGATTCGTTATGTTGTGCATTTAAAATGTGAAAATGATCTTGTGAAAATGAGTCATAAAAAATATAGTGGTTGAGAGAGAGAGAGAGAGAGAGAGAGAGAATATATGAACGAGACTGAGGGTAGAAATGAAAAAAGGAATATGAATAAGCTCAGGTATTAGAGAGAGAGAGAGAGAGAGAGCGAGAGAGAGACAGAGGGATTGAGAGAGAGAGACAGAGAGAGAGACAGAGAGATTGAGAGAGAGAGAGAGAGAGACAGAACGAGAGAGAGAGAGAGAGAGAGACAGAGAGAGGGGAAGAAATAGAGGGAGGCAGAGTGCAGGGTGGTTATTGATAGACTGTGTCCAATTAGCTTTGGTTCAGTG
>OMKP01091688.1:0-11182 GCA_900302375.1 Bathygadus melanobranchus | reverse complement strand
GTGGGGGTTGCAGTTTAAGGTCCAGGATGAACTCTCCTAATAGCCTCCTAGAACTGGGGCGCAACAGAGAGATGAGGGGGGAGGGCAGGGTTCTTATTGGCTGTGACCTAACGAGGTTACATTTCTGCCACACCAATTAATATTCCTTTTGTGAGTGTCAGGTGAGAGCTTTGGTCCTTGTGCTGGTGATAGATATGGACTCAGGGTTACAGGGTAGTCCCTTATAAGAGGCCAGTTAGATGTCAGACTATTGTGTGCCACTTACATGCACACACACATTCTCACAGACACACACCAACATAGTGCTGCCTTTCAGCATCATTGTGCAAAATGCATGGCCAGAAACAATTAATACAGCTCATATTTTCGTACACCTTCCTGTCTCATCTGTTTTGTACTAAGTGGTATCTGTCCCTGTCATGAAAAAAAAAAACCCATAAATAATTCTCTGGTTGTTGTATTTTTCTAATGAAGAAAAATCCCCAAACTCTGGGAGACCCGGGCCAGCTTGTTAGCGAGACACCGAGAGCGAACGCGCGGAGTTATGGTCTCTCGGCGCGTTGTCCACCCGTTGCGGAAGGAGCTCTCCATCACGTCGGATCGATAGGTGGTGCCGGCCCGGGCACCGTGACTCACACGACAATCTGAGAGGAGCTGCTGCAACATCCGCCCCCCCCACCTCCTTCTCCTCCTCCTCCTCCTCCTCCTCCCGCGGACAAACTCCCCAGCCCAGCCGTGACCTCATCGGACTTACCTGCCTGCACCGTGTTGCCTCCTTACACACACACGCACACACACACACACAAACAAACAAAAACACATACACACACACACACCAAGGCTCAAAGCCATTCCCGCTTACAAGACAGACAGAGCAAAACAGAGTTGTCTCGTGTCGTCTCATGAAATGGATTTTGTAACTGAGTGCGCAGAGAACATTCTGGCAGCTTTTGGCTCGGCTTCAAGTCTCTGGATTCCTTATTATTTCACCAAGCGAATGTTTCACCATAAATCTACTCCAACCACATAATTAGCCCACAAAACGACAACTGGCAATGCTCTCCCTCGGCAGTACTTCATGATGTGTCAAAGTAAAAGCTTTTTTTTATTTTTGTGCAATTAGTCTGTTTGTTTATGCGACAGCTCTATTTGAGACACAAGGTTTAATTAAGCTGACGAGATGCCTGTGGGAGTTTCCTGTTGGTATGACGAACAGGAAGTCACACTTTAGCTGACACCAAAGTGTATGTGACTTGTACCTCCTAGTGTTGTGCTTCCCATCAGCTGCAAGACAATCACTGCCCACCTCCCACCTCTCCTGAAACAAGGACATACCCTCACGTTCGACCGCTGGCCAATCAGTGGCTGGATGTCAGTTGCCACATAAGCCTTCAATTAGTCTTACTTCATGTTAAGTTATGACGTAATTATGCTGTGAATATGTGTAAACCAAGATATAGTCATGTGTTTGTTTTGTTAAAACATTGCAATTTTTCGGATTTAACAAGTGAATATTGCAAAACCGTGCCGTATAATGCAAGGGCATGTTTACAATTAAACATGCCTAACACGACTTGTTTTGAACCTTTAGATTCTTCTCTAATCCAAGTGTACAAGCTTTTGTTTCAGGATTGCACATGAACTACGCTGAGCGCAGGTTATTACAAACCATCCACACGTTTTGCGGTGACCTTGCCATTTCAAAGTTAAACGCATTGAATGGTGTTCTATCACTCACACTTCAGTGCGGCGTGTTTGAGTTTTCCCAGCTGCCTGCGGTTGCTTCATAACATCTTCAAGAGTATAACATCCGAAAAATATATATAAAAAAACTTTTAAATGAGTTAACGTCCACCTTTTGCCCAAGCAAAACTTTGTAAATGTTTCCTGGCAAAATCGATGTCTCCAAGATGTTTGCGTCAAATTAGAAAACGGGGGTCGAAAGGCCCTCATCGGGGTCACTCCTTCGGCCACCCCTACTCTTCTTTAATAAGACCTGGAAAGAAATTAAGGATCTAAGTGTCTTTCTTTAAGTCTCCTCATCGATGTCCTCTTCATACGACCTGCCTGAAACCCATCTAGTCCACCGGGGACAGGACTCCCTTCTAAGAATAACGAATGGGCCCCAAGAAAACAAAAGGTGTAATGACTTTTTTTTACAGAGGCAGAGAAATGAAAATAAATTAAACACCGGTACCTTCTCCACTCTGGGAATCCACAGAGGGCATTCAGACGATAAGACCTGGAGAGACAACGGAGGTGATTTGCGAGGATATTAACCTCGCTTATCATTTTCCTTCCGGAAATCGGCGCGTTCGGGACGGTATACGTCAGGGGACACAACGTCGGCGCGTCTATTTCACGAATCCTCCTGCGAGGTGTGGCTATTTTTCGCGTGATTATTTGTTGTGATGTGTCCTCCGTCACCCACGGATTCCTCTTTATCTTGTGGACGTGTGGGTCGCCGACAACGATAACGGCGAGGACCAGGCGGGTGTCTGAAATCGAGGGAGCAGGGCGGAAAATAAGAAAAACTTAACATCTCACGTCCGCCCACTCCACTTCAAATGAAGTAGCAAAGCGAAAGTAAAAAGGGTTCGATACGTCCTGCCGTCGTCAACTCGTCCGCACTCGTCTTGAGGCGAGTGGAAATGTACAGCATCAACCGACACTTGCTGATGCTGTTTGTCTGCAGGGAGAGTAAATATTCATGGCCAGGCTGCGGAGACGGACATTGCACGTAAAATAGAAAACACGGGGTACACGCACACCGGCTGCCGGATTACGTGGCTAACGCCGATGTAAATGGAGCGTCGCGTCGGCCATCGGTGGCAGGTCAACGGGCCATTATATGTGCTCCACAGGGCGCGTCACGAAGCACCTTGTACATTCAATCAATGCACAAAGGAGGACGTTATCGTCATTCAGTTCACGCTAGCGCTCGGCATCAATAATCGAAGATTTTCTTGTTCGGACGGAGCCGTCGGACGCACCGCATTGATTACTAGGGCGGTGTTTCCCAGCCAAATGACAACAAATGAGCTGTTTTGTTATTTATTATTACTGTTTAGTCGTTTAGCAGACCAATCCAAAGTGGCTTACAGTGACCCCCACAGAAGTCCCCACAAAATGAAAAATGAGCTCTATTGGGTTACCTATAGATTGCGTTACCTATAGTTGGGGGTTAAGGCATCTTGCTCGAGGATATTGTTAGACAGCTGGTAGTCAAAAATCATAACCAAGACTCTCCTGCTCCCCTGCATGACAACAGTTGTTGAGTTTAAGCTTGCATTTATGCTCACATAAAAAGTAAATCTCCTATTTTTCATTCCACAGGATCATAAAAAGCGTGCACGGGTTCTCCGGAGGTGACGAAAATAAAAAGAAACAAGCGTTCTCCACCAATGGTCTCCCTGCTGCTGGGTTCCATCCACCACATGTTAAGCTAACAGCCAGATGGCAGCTGGACTCCAAGAAGCCCAGTGTGGAGATATTTGTAGAGCAAACAATAACCTGTAGGGGTGGAACAAGAGGGGAAAGTATTGCCTCATACAGTCTGGTGATACTGGCCTCAGCGGAGGCTGAATACTAAAGTAAATGTTAATAATAAAAACAAATGGAGAGCGCTGTTCGAGCCAGTGGAAGGCAGGGAGGTGAAATGAAAGGGACGTGGTTGGATGAGGGGGGGGAAAAAAATATTTTACAACCCGTCGTAGCACCATTCTGGAGGGGGGGGCATGAGCTCCGACGTGGACACTGAGACAATGTTGGGCTTTTAAACAAGCTTGAACAGCCTTTTCCAACATTCATTTTCATGAAACAGAAATATAAAAAAACGGTCCAAGAGAAGCTCCATGACAATAAATGGAAAAACAGATAGAGGAACTTAAAACATATTTGATTTCATTATTTACATTACATTTTTACAGTCTGAATATATAAAATAACGGCATGAACATCCAATACAGATTGATAACCCCAGCCATTATATTTGCAAACCCACTTGCACATATTTATTTACTATAGGTTCATATTTGTTTTACAACATATCTGCTCCATTATCTGGAGAAGCTCCCCCCCCTTCCTTCCATTGTAATCATTTGACTAATCTGGGATCCTGCAGTCCTACTATGTTATAGCAGAACTTATGGGGGGAGACGCCACAGAGCCTGGGCCAGAAACCTAAAACTGAAGAGGCGGAGTTAAGCCTTGTTTATTCTTTTCAGTACATGAAGCTTCCGGAAGGGGATTTTAATGAGTATGTATTTCTACAGCGGTCAGTCTACACAACGTTGACACCTTTACAGACACTTTTTACTAGCCCTGGCCGAGTTTGTGTTCGCTGTTAATAGCCAATTATGCACTTACAGATCCCCCGCTTCCAGCAACATGATTCGTCAGAAATATGAAACGAGAGAAAGAAGATTTGAGCTGTAGACAGTAATCTAGGCTTCATTTGACCAACAAGTTGAAAACTATACAGTCTATGATTAAAAAGTAAACAGCTCATTTGCTTTCTGCTTTGTTGGTACAAATAACTGGTTTAGGTTGTAAAAATGATTGATCCGAAGGTACATGGATTCACTATTAAAGGATACACCGGTCTGGGTGATCAAATCATCTTATAGCATGGTCTCGGTGAATACTCTTTTCTGATTGGCCAGCAGGTGCGCAGGTGTTAAAACTGCGTATTGCACACGTAGTCCGCCTCAAGTTTAATCACTTCTAAACGAATCCGCTACCCAAGCTGTAACCATAGCAACATTAGAGAGCACAGCCGTCAAAGCTTACTCGTTATCAACTTAATAAACGAACGAACGGGAAGGAAAAAACACCAATGGCTGATTTGAACATTTCTTTCAATCTATTTGGAGAATACAACAATTGTGAAGAATGGGACACAGCAGAGGAAAAATGAATGCGATACTTTGGAAAGAGTAAGAGCGATGGAGCCAATAACCTTCACTCCCATTGTAATTTACACCGTGACGAACCGGCTTGGTTGTAAACGGGGCTAGAATCATTCCTTGTCATGACAACCGTGAGCTCTTGCTTCAGAACCTGCCAATTTTTACTGCAAAAACTTGCAAACGCTTTTACTTTATATTGCTGGCAAATGACCACGGCATAAGCCCGAGGCAACCACCCTTAAAGCCGTTCGATGTACCTCTCATGCAGTGTTTGTGGACAAAGAAACTAATTATTTTATTATGAAGACCAAAGTGATACTGATATTGTTCACGGCAGGCACGCTGAGGCTAAACGCTCTTAAGCAAAACAAAGTTGTTTTGGCAAAGGATGTTTTCGTGAAGCCAGGAGACCGCTATGATGATTCGATCACCCAGACCAGTGTAGACTTTTAAGCCGTACCTAACCACAAACCATCACTAGCTACCTAACCAGAAACTACTAAGAAAGTTGGTCTTTCCAACATGAACTTCTACTTAGCCTAATATTAATTGTCATTCCATTTGCACAAATACTCATTTGACTTACCAGATATTGTGTTGATAGCAGCGTCAGGTGCTGATAAACTGCTGCAGTGAAAATGATAGCCAAATCATTTAGCTCACTTTTTGATAATAATTAAAATGCAAACAATGCAAACAACACAATAACCCCCTACACAGAAACACACACACATTTGTATTACAGATTCTGCATGATTCATGTGGGTCATCGTTTTAGGTCGGAAAAACCATGATTCTGGATAAATCGGGAGAGAGGTCAAAGGTCAACACGGTACAGGGGCTAGGTTGAGCCAGAACAGCAACCAACGGCAAGTTCACATCCAATTATTATCCAATTCCCTCACTCTGGAAGTGGCTTTTAACAGCCTAAAACTGATATTCTTCTTAAAATTGAGTGTTCTGATCAAAGAACTGAGAGATTTGGTCCATCAAATGAGAACCAGGCTCACCGGCTGGGCCTTGAGACCCTAACAGTCTGGGTGGTCGTTAACCGGGCCCTGGGTTACAGTAGGAGGCTAAAATAATTGGACCCTTTTCATTGTTTGAGGTTTTTCTTTTGGTAGGTTGGTAAAAAGAGAAATCTGACCATTATGTCTACACAGTACCTCTATAACTCATGCCTTTGTGAGGGAATAGAATGGATAGACCTAAAACTGAAATAAAATGTGTTTCCTATGTGCATGTGGCTCTTGTGATGAATCACCATTCAGAGGTGATTAGGGGCATAGCCGGCAGCCATTTTATCATTCTGAGCTAAGTTGCCATCTCCTGTTACTTAGCTCAGAATGGTGCATTCTTAGCTACATGTGTGATCTAATGACATAAACAGCGAGAAAAATCGCTTCCATTTTGAATTGGCAGACTAAATGTTTCAATTTGAAGTCAAAATAAACATTTTGCCTATCTGCGTCATGTCATAGCAGATATGACTCTTTAATTGCCCGACAAAACATTGCACAGCCTTATCTTGGCCCTTAATGTTTTTTTTTCCATCCGTTATTGACTACAAAACAAACCTTCATATTTTTTTATTTTGAATTTCCTTACCCTATAACAACACCTTTTGGTGCCCCCATCGTTCTTCAGAATCTTACGCTACAGTGGATGAGCTCTAAAGTGCCAGTGAATCAGCATTGGTATTCAAAGTTCCCACTCTCTATGGAACGGAAAAGGTTAATGGAGTGCATTTAATCTATTCTTTTTTCGCAAGATTACAATTAAATTACCCTCAAAGCTCGTGAGAACCACTCCACACACAACCGAAGAACAAGAGACAACAGACAAAGACCGACGTGGGTAAATGCATCTTCGTGCTTACTATAATTTCTACATATATACCTTGTGAACTAGCTACCATTAGCTTGGCCTTGACGTTGTCATTTTGGGCCCTCATGCGTAAAACCTGCGCTGGTGACTCCCTGGCACACAAAAAATCCAGAAAAAGAAATTAAAACTGGATGCAGGATGCGTTCAGCGTCTCTGGGAAACTACAGCGCCAACGGCAGTACCAAGAGGCAAGTCTACCAGCGTTTTCCCCGAGCTAGTTCCACACCTGGGGACCGCTTTTGCCGAATAAATTCAGAAGAATCCCTACATAATTGGCGGGGACCCAGCCATCCACCACAGTTCCATGTCTGTATGGTATCTCCCTCCCGATGTCAGTGCAGTCGCGTAAGACCTTGCTTGAGACAGGCAATGCTTAACAGACATACAGGCCCTTTTCTGTACTTTTCACAGGAGGTGTCATCGTAGGACAAAAAGAGGTGTCAAAGCTCAAAACACTAATTATAGGTCTGCTCGTTTTATGCAGCAGAGCACGGATAGTAGACTTATAATGAACAGAAACCAAGGAAGTGAACGGTTTTGGTGTAATTACTTGATGATTGACTTTCTGTCAATCGACGGAAGAGTTTCAATGGCAATTGAGAGCTTCCCTGAGAGCTGGTGCGTATAGATGGCTGGCCCATCAGCTAATAGATGGGTTGGACTGACAAGAGACACAAGAGAGAGAGTAAGCAGCTTGAACAACTAAAGTGATAGCAAAAAAAGAAAAGTGTTAGAGATTTGGATTTTGTCAATTTGGCGGCGGACTGCGCTGCACAATACGACGGCCTTGCTTGATCAACGAGAGATACCTGACTTGGACATCGATGTCTTTCCTGAAAGTGGGGGAGCAACGTTACTTCACGCGGCTCCGGGGAGCGACTTACCGTGGGCCGACTGTGCTGCCTTCTGTTATTTGCATCGGGCGTACAACAGGCGGCAGTAGCAACAAGATAATTAGCGCGCGGCACTCTCCGACGAGCTAATTCCTAACTGTATCGACTGTTCGTGATTCATCACTAGATTCCGGAGTGTATATTTTTTATTGTTCTGTGTGTCTGTGTGTGTGAGACGTTAATGTGCTCGGTGCACTTACTTTTTAATGAGCCAACGAGGAGACTCCCGGGGGCGCGGCCAGACAGATTAACATTTCCACGAGTTCTATCTGTCACGACGTTCATCGTCTATAACGATAGTTTGCTCACTTTCTCTACTTCTAATAACGCTCCACTTTTATAAACTCGACTTGTCTTGTGTCTTTGAAGCAAATTCTTGGTGGTAAACAATAGAAATGGTATTACTAAATGAGACGCCATGGCATATTAATGTGTGTCTCTCTCTCTCTCTCTATATATATATGCTCTTCTCATTTGTCATCTACAAGGACATGGTAAACATTAGGCTACGTACGCTATGACTGCATTGGCACCGAGGGAGATGAGGGAGATGATGGCATTACATGGGGATGAGAGTTGAGGTTTGCTGTACGTCAAGATGCACCACTCGTTGCAAAGTGGAGCTGAATGGCTGTATCAGGCGCTCAAGACAGCCACCGACAAATCGCACCCGTTCTCTTGACTTCACTGCGCTCCTCCTCATGGCACAGACAAACAAACAGAGTCTCGAGGGAGGGAATCGATCTACAGACAGAAAGAAACATTGAAGAAGAAACTATGGCAACACAAGTTCCATCATAAAAGGAGTGATGTCAATAGGCTGGTTGATTAAGTTTAGGATATTTGCAAGGCTAATGTCTTATTCAGTGAAAGTGATGAAAGCAAGAATATAAATATAATAGCCCAAGTTGCTACCTTCATCCTTTCATTTATAATTTAGTCCTTCAGCGGGTGCTTTTTCTCTGATATTGTGTACGCTGGCTTTTGTGTTTTTTCAAGGACCCCCTGAAAACCAGATGGCTAATCTCAAGGGGCTTATAATAATTATTGTTATTATTAATAATAATTCTAGGCGCAGGTTAGGGCATCTTGTCCAAGGATGCCTACAGGTAGACTGTTGACCTCGGTGATCAAATCCAGACCCTTTCTGCTGGGAGTCAAACACTCTTAACCTCTAGACAATCCAACCCCCTTAAATAAGATACCAGCCAATTTCCACTTTCCAATGCATAATCTACCTCTTGACCGCACACACAATAAACTCAAAAGGCTACTTTAGAATGTGCAAAGGCACACACACAACAACTCTATCTGGTGGCCATGCACCACAAAACCAAATCAGATGAGTGAATAAAGACTTATCTGCAGCTTGTACCCACACACACACACACATTATTCAGTCTGCAGCCAGGGTACAGCCCGTGCTGGAGTTTTAAAATCGATTACGGCAGGTGGGGTGGTTCGAGCAGGTGGCGCAAAAGGACTCTGGGTGCTCAATGTCGACACGATCACCTGCAATACATCTTGCTTTGGCCCCGAGAGAGACGAGAGGGCATGGCCTTGAACCCAGGCTGCTTACTCGCGCCCTAGGAGCTGGTCGGTTCATCAGTTAGTCTGGTCGGGTCGGGTCCGGTAGCCGCATTGCAGGGAGGAGAAAGTGTGTACTACTCAAGCAAAGAGTTGAATGTTAATAGGTAAGAGTTTGTATTATGGCTGAGTAGATCTCGGGCTTTATGGACTTTTTAGCCCAGTGCTGGACGCAAGGTTGGGGTGGGGTGTAGGAACAACTGTTGAATTCATGCTTGAGAAAAAATAAACCACGGTGCTCTGCTGTTAATCAAACCTTTTAATTCATTACAAATGTTGGACCTACAAGGACATTTAAAATAGTCACGTTTTAAAACGCTTTGATCGAAGAGCATAACGCTATTAGTTGTAGTTATTTGCCGTTAACAGAATAGGAGATTTCATTAATGAATTAATGCTCAAACCTGATAGCCCTGAGGTTGTGATATGATTTTAAATCTGTGACGAATACTTCAGGGAACTCAGAGATGTTGGTTTGGATTCCAGCTGCAATCTCACTGGAAGTGCTTTGAAATGGGTTCAAAGCTGAAATTGTTTGCTGTTTGCGTGGTACTGGACGATCAACTGTGCTGCCCCGCCAACATCACCGCAGTGACCCAATCTTGTAGAACTGCTCTCCACAACATCCGCAGGATCCGGCCCTCCTTCACAAGAGAAGCAGCATAGATCTTGGGCCAAGCGCTTGTCATCACCCGCCTCGACTACTGCAACTCGCTCCTGGCTGGATTCCCGGCCTCCAGCGTATCCAGAATGACGCAGCACGCCTCATGTTCAACCTACCAAAGTTCTCCCATGTGAGCCCCCTCTTCCGCGACCTCCAGGGTTTGAATCACATCCCCTCTTGGATCCCTAGCAAAATAGTACTTAGCATTGTGTAGCATCTGATCCTGATAAAATGTTATTTCACTCTCTCTGAACAAATGCGCCGCTTTGGACAAAAGCATCTGTCAAATGCCCTAAATGTAAATGTAAATATAAATGTTTGACCTTTGGTGGAAAATCCGAGCTGTCCACAATGCCCAGGGTAGCGGCAACGCTAGGTTGGGCTTCAGCGCTGAACTCTGAAAACATTGGCAACGCTGATGCGAAAATCACATTGCGTGTTGACCGCTTTAGTCTGCACGGACACCGCTGTGACATCTAGGAATCCTGTATAACTAGGCCTCAAAAGAGAACTCAAATGTTGACAATCACAACCGTTTATTCATTTGCCCTGCCTGCTGCGAGAGCCGTCTGTCTCTGACCTCAGAATCGAGTTTAGAGTAAAAACTGCCATAAAAACTGCACAACTTTGTCGGTAATAAATAAAACAGAATGTGGGGGGAGGGCGGGTGTTTGTTGTCTCAGTTTGGTTGCGGCAGTTGGGCCTTGGCAGCGGTGGCAGAGGGGGTTCGCAAAGCCAAAAGACAAAACAGACTCAAAGGAAACATTTTCTTCTCAAGAGTCACCGAGACGGAACCTCGGACCTTCCTCTTTCAGAGGAAATTACCCAGAGATCACTGGTGCTGCTCGCTCGCACGTACGTACGTACAGACGAAGCCTTGAGGCCAGCTGAGCTGCGTATGGGGACGGTACTCGGTGGTCCTAAACGGCAATAATGAATACGCTTTCATTTCCAATTCCAATGTTCCAAACGCTGTTAATTCCAGCGGCATTGATTCTTGTGCAAATGACGTGGTGGTGCGTCCATGGGATGGACGGTGGCAACACAGTACTAGGACTCCCTGCTGCTGGGGGATGTATACAGTGCTCACCCAGCAAAGTTGGGCGAAGAACTTTCTGGGCTCCCCTGTCCGTTCGCCTGTCTGTCTGACTGACAAAAACAGGCTGGGGGGCAATGCAGGTAGCGTTGCTTGTTGTTTGTAAGTCTGCTCTGTCTATCTGCGCACCCGCCTGCCAATCTGT
>OMKP01091686.1:0-12529 GCA_900302375.1 Bathygadus melanobranchus | reverse complement strand
AAACACAACAGGATCGGTTTACACGCTGATGTGAAACAGACCGCTCAAGGGAACGTGGCGCGCGAGGGCTCGGGAGCCGTCTAACTACTGGAGAGGTGTAGTAAACCCTGGGGACCGGGGAACCAATCCTATGTACGATACGCTGTCATAACTCACCCCTCAGTCTGCCTTGACGACCATGAGTGAGTGAGTGTGTGTGTGCGTGTGTGTGTGTGTGCGTGTGTGTACCATGGTGGTCGCCCTCAGGTGGCCCACCTGTCATCTGCCTGCGGAGGCTGCCCAGCTGGGCGGTCAGCAGGAGCTCCTCACAGCGCAGCACCTCCGCCTGGATGTCGTACAGCTGCAGCTGCAGCTCGTAGTACAGCGCCTCCAGCTGGTCGAGGCGGAGCATCGCATCCTCCCCGGCCTGCAGACCGTGCATCTGGGGAGCACGGACCACGCACACACACACACACAAGCGTTAAGTCTAGCGGAGGAACAGGGGAGAGTGTTAAAAATATATTTCACACTGACCGACTTACAGTCCAAGTGCGGGGGGTGTATACTTTTGAGTTGTGTGTGAGAGACGGGACAGTATAATTATTAGTGTATCCTGTATCTGTATGTGCACGTTTATTGTTAAGTTAGTGAGTTGTTTGTTTGTTGTTTTGGTGATATAAATTCAGTTGTAACAAAGTGGCAAGACAAAACAAGAAAATAGTAATACTAATAAATAATAATCACACACAATTCACAGGAAAATAACAAAACAACAACAATAATGTGCGTGCGTGTGTATGTATTATGGGATGCAACACCTCTTCCTTCAGCCCATGCTTCCTCTGCTCCAGACAGATCTCCTTGGCCCTCATCAGCTGCAGCGTTTCCTTGGAGACAGCGTACTGTAGCTGCTCCATGCGGCTCGTGGCCGCAGCCCAAGCTGACTTCCCCAACTTCTTCTGGTCGGCACGCATGCGCTCGTACATGGCTGCCAAAATACAAATACAGAAACACAGAACACAGAAATGAAAAATCACATGTCCTCCTCAAATTAGGCTCATTGATTTCATATGCGTGTTATAAATTCCCCTCGCACCTGGAGATAGCTCCTTTCCTCTCTCTCCACTTGAAAGGTGTTATGTTAGTTTGTATTTCTATCACCACTGTAGCCAAGATGTGTATTAAGTAGGCTCCCAGTCCAGACCGTGAGAACCCCTTTTGCTTCCTTATAGTCACACCTAAGTAGTTCAGACCAGGAGAACCCCTGTTTCTTTGTATCCTTCAACATCTGTGCCTACAATGTGACTGGAAACGTCAGCACACACACACACAGGCAGCATCTTCATACTCCCTTAAATTAAATACTTTGCTGTCAAGAAGTATCCTAAAGGGAATTATTTTCATCAGTTACACATTCTGCTAAATAAAAGCCTGCCTAAAAAGATTACGTCTTTTAGACACGTGTATTTTAAGTCCACTGCTGGTAATTCCAAGAGGAGTACGTTCCAAAGTCCAGGAGCGACTGCCTGTCACATGCAAGGTCCTCTATTGTTTTGATAAAAACAAATAAAGAGAGACTGGGGAGGGAATCACGAGTGAACGCTCCATAGATTTTAAAAGCCGCGAGACGTTTGAGTTTAACAAAAAAGGTAGAAAGAAAAAAATTAAATAGTAACTGCTTACTACATTGTCAGCGCTTGTAGTGAGATGGTTTAAGGATTAAACGGCTGTGGCTTGATGTAATGTGCTTAGATGTTCAGGTTTGGAGATTAGAGTTTACACAGGAGAGTACTGTTTTAAATTGTCTCTGTGCTTCGGAAACAACATTTAAAACTAGAGGCGAAGGTGCTTTTTCTGAACTAAATACTTGTGATTGCTACCTGGGCTATTAGCATGTTAAAAGCATAACAGTGTAGCGTAAACTCTGCACTGTAGGTTCTATGTCATAATGTTGTACAGCACACCTTATTGTACTTAGCTCATTTTTCATATTTTATTTTATTCTGGAAATATTGCACTGTATTTTGCATTGTATTATGTCTTTTCCTACTTTGGATTGCAACTGCTGCACAACAATTTCCCTCGGGATAAATAAAGTTGTATCTTATCTTATGACAAACTGACATGATAGCAAGTACAGCATGTTAGCATGCTAAGAACATAACAAACTGACATGATAGCAAGTACAGCATGTTAGCATGCTAAGAACATAACAAGCTGACATGATAGCAAGTACAGCATGTTAGCATGCTAAGAACATAACAAGCTGACATGATAGCAGGTATAGCATGTTAGCATGCTAACAACATAAGATGACATGATAGCAGGTATAGCATGTTAGCATGCTAATAACATAGGATGACATGATAGCAGGTATAGCATGTTAGCATGCTAACAACATAAGATGACATGATAGCAGGTATAGCATGTTAGCATGCTAACAACATAAGATGACATGATAGCAGGTATAGCATGTTAGCATGCTAACAACATAGGATGACATGATAGCAGGTATAGCATGTTATGCAGCATGTGCTGGATCAGATGACCAGACTATGTTTCCCATTACGGGCAGAATACATTTCTCTAAAAGATAATAAGATATAAATAATAACTCCATAACATGAAGATAAAACAGTGTTGCCTAGGAATCACACTCATAATTATCACTACCATTTATAGTCCAATAAAGCACATGAATTTCCATTTCCTGCAAACACAGCGAGAAAAGCAAACAACATTGTTTACCTTTCTGGGCTCGGGTCGTGGTCTCGAAGAACTTGGCGGTGAGGTTCTGGATGGAGAGGACTGCTGCGTGGGCCTTCCTCTGCCACTCCTCATCCTCCCTCTTCAGACCCTCCACGCGACGAGGACCCAGACGCTCCGTCTCCAAGGAGATCTGGAGGACGACACGACACAGACTTTTCACAGTTTTGATTTCAGGGCCGACGGAAGTCTAAGTGTAAGCCTGTAAATAATACATTTGATTTAAATAGCGCTCAAAGACACTTTGCATGACATAAAAAGACGAAATACATGAGTAAAAACAAACTCTAAATTACACTAAAAAGCTTCTTGGAGTTTGAGCATAGAGTCCAGCGTACAGTTGTGGTTGCCAAATATGCTCAGCTTCATGCTCATAGACACAACCAGCATGGTACACACTCACATTATACATTCATTCCTGTAGAAGATGCTTCCTTTCAAAGACACTTCCAACGAAGCCGTGAAGGAACAAGTCTCCAATCTGGATGGAAGCATACAGATTGGAGACTTGTTCCTTCACGTCTCCAATCTGGATGGAAGCATACAAAGTTCTGTTCCCCTCGCTATGGTAAATACTCACTCCCGCTGTGAAGCCTAGTGTGTGTGTGTGTGTGTGTGTGTGTGTGCGTGTGGTAAACCTCTACGAGAGGGTGGTGCTTTACTACTCATTTGTAATGTTTGGGAAGTGAACCTGCATGTCCATATGTGCAGCGTGGGCAGTAGTGAGCGGAAGACTGCTGCCACGTGTTGAGTGATGTTCAGTGGTTGAATGTAACTAAGTACATTTACTCAAGTACTGTATTTAAGTACAAATCTGAGGTACTGAGTGAGTATTTCTACTTTCTGTTACTTTTTCTACAGTTTCTTTAGTAACTAGTTACTTTGCATATTAGAATGAACAATACAAAATATAATCAATAAATAAATTAGGATATTATTATATTAATAAGATTTTATCGGTCCCCAGGGGGAAATTCACAAGCTACCCAGCAGTATGTAAAGTAATATATAAAATATAAATACATTAAAATGTGCTTCTTATTTACCAGGTGCAACATTAAAGCGAGTACTTTAAGTATATTTTCATGCTAATACTTTTGTACTTTTACTTAGGTAACATTTTAAATGCAGGACATTTACTTGTAACAGAGTATTTCTACAGTGCACTGTTACTACTGTTCCTTAAGTAATAAAATATGTGATTACTTCTTCCACCACTGGTGCGGTCCAGGGTGTTGTCTGTGAGCTACACACCCCATTACAGTAAAGTGATGTCATTTTCTGAACTTACCAGACTGTTCTAGCTGTTCTAGTTTTTGCACTAAAGTTGTTAATAAGATGAGAAAATACTCAGTACTTTTCATTTGTCACGTATTTAATTCACATAGGAATATACAAAACTAGGCTTTACCCTGTGCTTATTTTATATAGACTATTTATTAATTTAACGACCAGAAAGCATGCTATATAGTGATATATATCCTTATGAGATATTAAATGACCTATATTGGGCTAGAAGCTATTGGCCAGATCGCCCAGCCCTATCTCCAACAACTAAAATAACACTGGATGTTAATCACACTAGACCCCCCCACTGCTCCCTCACTGATTTACAGCCACCAACAGATGTGAGTCTGTGTGTGAGAGTCTGTGTGTGTGTGTGTGTGTGTGTGTGTGTGTGTGTGTGCCTGTGAGCCTGCACGTGAGTGTGAAAGGAAAGTGGGAGGAGAGGGGAGGAGCGGGGGTTACAGGAAAGGAGTCAGTGGGGGGAGGAGAGAGAAGGAATGAAGGCAAAAGGCCAGAATCAGGACTCTGAGGAAACCGTATCTTATCACCTAAGGGGTGAAAGCCGTGAATAGACACCACAAACGTAGCTCCAAAAGCCATTTACTTTGGGTGTTTTTCCAGAGAGCGCAGAGTGGAGAAAGTAATTCCACTGCTATTGTGTGGTTTAGTTAGTGCTCTCTGAAGACGGACCGCCACATGAATAGCAGAGTGCTTCATTCATCACAAAGTTCAACGCAGCAGACAAGGCCATGTCCTTGGGTGTGTGTGTGTGTGTGTGTGTGTGTGTGTGTGTGAGAGGCATTCGTTTGGGCTTAATTCAGCTACTAGAGCAGCTAGATAATAAATGGCTCCAACGTGTTCGGGGCTCGACAGTAATGACTGCCAGGTTGCCATTGGCAACCATTTTGAGAAATTGTCAACCAATTCTTGGCCTTTTGTTGCCATCAGTGGCCACCACTTTTTAACAAACAGGGACAGCAAATAGCCAAACGTGGACCCCAAAATAGATAAGTTTCATTAGCGACATTTAAATATTGCTGTTACAGTTACACATTGTTGTGTTCACTCCAGAACCAGCAAACACTGCATGTTGTTGACTGTGGGGTGAAAAATTTGACTCACGCATCAACATCAAAAAATAATGTGCGGACTGATTCAACAGACAAAGAACCAGATTAACCGGAAAATTATACTGCAACCCTTGAACAACATACACTTCGATACGTGACAAAAATGGACATTTTCAGTTTTGGCGACAAGCTGATGCCGTTGTTTCCAGCCTGGCAACCACAATTAAAAGCTAGTGTTCAGTCTTGGTGTTTGTTTTTATGTTAATAAAGTTTTGGCTTGAGTTGTAGCTACAGTTGTAGCTACAGTTATAGGCTGTAGCGATTCATAAGCGTCAATATTTTTTGGCGCGTCTTTGAATGACGGTGAATGATGGTTTCAGAAACCAAGGCAACTGTGACCATGTCTTCCAGCCAGGTAATGGCAAATATACATACACAGACAATATACATAATGCACATTTAATATTTTACGAATAATTGCGACAGTTTGGTCATTAATTATCTTACAAATAGGCTAATAGAAGCTCTTTAAGACTGTCACTGTGATTAAGGATCATACAAATAAAACCTATTGTTAAATTCACTGGCATTGACCCAAAAACAACAAAACCACACTTTTGTGCGAAAGGATTCTATTTGGCTCTACTTCCTCTCCCCGACACTATAATTAGGAACAAAGAGGAGCAGCTTGGCTGTCTATCAACGCCACGCAGATCTACTGCAGTCGGTGACAAAACACAGACGTGTCAGCCTCAGAGGTGGCGCCCTTTCCCAGGGCCAGGAAATGAGGTGGTTAAGGATAAACAGCGTCCGTCTCACAAGCTTTAAATAGACACGTCCACAACGCCTGTGTGGGTCCGAGTAACGACTCTTTTAGTTAGTTAGCACCAATGATTGGTGTAGTGATCTCTATCTTACATAACATAACACTTTTCAATATGGGTACATTCATTAACCATGAATTAACATTAGTTAATGCAGTAATAAGCATTAACTAATGCTTATTATTGCTTATTATTGGTCTCGTAATAATTTACTAATGGCGTCGATGTTTACCTTTACTAAGGTACTATGGTAATGGTCTAAATGTAAATCTAAATGTTAACAAAGGTATTAGATTATACATTATATAATAGGGTTACCCACTAAACCTAACCCCAATGTAATGGTAATGCTATATAATAATGCTTATTACTGCACTAATTAATTAATGGTTGATTAATGTACCCTTACCCTTAAAGTGTTACCAAATTTAACTATGTCATGTTTCTTTAATAAAAACATGTATTTTATCCTGCATATTTACTCTGTCTAGTTTTATGTGTTGGTATTTAAACTGCTTTCATCTGGCAAGGGGATATATATATACGAAAGGTATTAGTGACGCCCAATATGACCACTGCACTGTCAGTGTCTAAATAATGAAATGATGTCATCTATATAAAACTGTGCCCAAGGCTACCAGGCTAGCATCTCACAGATGTCACGGAAGACACATTTATTATGTACGATGCTCTGTGGCCCTCCAGTAACTGGATACCCTTTCTGCACCACGCAAATAGGACCCTCCTATCATCTGTTATTCACTATTCATTCAAGACCCGGTATCCCTCCTCGCAGGTATTCATTCAAGCCCTAAAACCATCCACTCTCTCATCAGCCATTCACCTGTTTATGGCTGTTTATTACTTCACAAGCTCAGACAATCCAGTCATCATTTCTGGTCTTTTTGAGGGATTATCCAAAGATCTAACTGTTAATAATTGGAATATTAGTAACAGACTCAAAAAGTTTTTGTCTGCATTCTAAGACAAGAACCCCTTCCTCACAAAGAGTCTGTACATATTTAATGAGTCTGGTTAACCCTATTCTAATAACCTATTTGACAAAAGGCCCATACATATGTAATGCTCGTCACATGGTAATTCCAGCGTGGCTACCAACACCTGGTTGATGGCAAGTGATTTAACATACAAAAAGTACATTTTCACCCCAACAAACTCACATGGTTATCGACATAAACAGGATGCAAATACCTCAGTTCTATACTACAGGTATAGTCACTCTCCTTTCTCCTTTCACTCTCCTTTCAGATAGCGTACATGCCTCTGCATCCACTCCCACTCTTCCATAATTTTGGGAGAAGCCAACTGCCAACTGTGTCTGCATCAGGATATCATTTGCATACAGCTTTGTTTGCAGAAAATATCCCCCTGCAGTATCAGGACAGCTGCTGTTGGAAAAAGAAGTTGAGACTCCATGCAGGCAAAATACTACAAGGGAATGTTCTTGTCATCTGCAATTGCCAGTAACAACAACTTTGTGTAAACCTCAAACTTTTATCTTTATGCCCATCCCAGGAAATGGTGTTAACTGAGCAGCAATTTACGAAGAACACTTACAGACAAACTCATAACATGTATAAGATTTCCCAAACCCCACAACAATCCACGTGTCCATAATAAGCTTTGGTGTGTTCAGAGTTTCACAAAAACTACTTTCAACCATTTTGGTGTACCTTCTCACGGACTTCGTTAAGGACTTCCTTTGCACACTTAAACGCCGAGTTTCAGGTTACGACGACGAGAGGCTCGGCCATAAGGAGGCACTCATCAAAGATGCAAAATGTTTTAGCAGAGCCGGTGGAGTGTATCAGCGCTACAACAGGTTCAGGACAGATGGCATGCTGTGCGGAAGAATGAATGAATGGCTTAAGGCTGAATGGAACAAAGTCAGGCCAGATCTCCTTTACATATTTGTACACAGCAGGGTTGCCTAGCCCATATTCAAAGTACAAAGAATCCAAAAGTACAATCAAATGGGCCTTACACAACAGTCGGACGCCAGTATCAGTGTAACCGCCGGGGGGTTTTCATGTTTGTCATTTAGAAATGTCAGGGCTTGTTTACCGTGGTTTCATTTGAGTCAAACCCTAACCCTAACCCTATGACAGGTAATTACTTGAAGTAGTTAAACACTTTGAATTTATTTCAGCCCTATTCTAGCGTCGGAAAGGCTGGGTAGTCTGACAAGGAGGATCATATTCTTTCCCAATTCTAGTGTTGCCAAAACCCCCATGTAGTCCCACCTGTTAAGGAAGAAGCTTGCTGTGAAAGGCCTACACCAAGGTCTGCCTGGACCACACAGTGCTTTACTAGCAGGAAGCAGCTGTGCCAACCGCGTCCACACTGCCACAGACAGGGGCCAGACTCAGTGGCTCTGAAGTCCAGTTGATTTACCCATCACATCATATTAATAAGGTCGTGGTCATCGTACCTCCCTGGGTTTTCTAGAGACTTGTGGGATATACAAAGTAGGGCTGGGCAATATGCAAAAATGTATTATCACGATAATTATGGGGAATTGCACACAAAGTTGACTAATATCACGGTATGCTTATGAATTAAAAATACCATCGTAAACAGTCTAAGTACATTTTTCCTTCTCACTGACGTTTCAAACCTCATATAGATTGTTTTTAGTTGTAGGTCTCTCACTTCATCCTTATTTTCTCTTAGCTATGGTTAATATGGAAGCCTAATGCAATCGATGTAGGCCTATTAAGGTGCTGTAGGCAAGTTCTATATCCTGCCTATATGATCTACTCACATCTATCATTTGAGTGTACTTTGTTAAACATGGCAGTCATCCGTCAGGTATTAGTGAGTGAAATGTGAGAATATCTTTACTGTGCTGTATGAGACAATTTTGCTTTTAGACCGCTCCCACCTAATTTCTGACCAATCAGGGCATCCCCTGTTAAAGTATAGACTTTTTTGTATTCATGACATATTTGTTGACGAGGACATTCTCGAGAGTTGCTCTATGCAAATTAACCAGTGACTTCACTAACCAGTGAACCGATCCGATGCAATCGGTTCCAGAGAAAGCAATGTTCTATCTTATGCAATTGTAGTATTTTATCATTGAGCAGTGAAATAGGAGCACCTAGACATAGACAAATATGGGCCTACAGTTTATACACAATCCTTATTTGGTAATAAAAAAGCTATGCAAAAATCAGTCAAATTCTTTAGATTGAATCAGCATGAAACTATGTTTTGAAAATAATCCTCAATGACTACAGCGGTGTAGTTTGGGCTTTTCGCTGTCAACAAACATCTGGATTTCTTTGTACCAAAATACAGTTAATAACGGTAACATTTTGAAGGGATAAACCAGATGCCCTCAGTTAAATGCTAGCTTCACAATGGTTCTGATGAGGAATACATCTCAACATCTTGTGGAGGAGTTAAAGATAGTTCTCCAGAAGTTATAGCTAGCTGTATCACTAAGATGGCTACTCCTCGACGAGCTGTTCACCAAGTTATACATCAACAACAGCTACTAAATCATCAATCTTTGCTAAAGAACTGACAAAAACTGATAAAAAGTCGTGGTAGAGTAGTAAAACGGCAACAGGTGGGGGAGATGCATCTTAGATAAATATGACATGAGTCCAACATGGTGTCTGCCAAAAGACATCAATGAGAACACTTGCATAACCCTACATACATAGTGCTAGAGACATAGGCGGCTCTAATAAATCTCAGCAGCACATTAACCAGCCCAGTGAACCCTGAGGACAGCTAACAAAGCAGTTCAGGTAAATCCACGGCTTGACGTATAAATACATGAACACAAAATAAATAAATACCAATTAGGGATAGATAAAGTAACATACTATCTTAATTTAAAAAGCACCCACACATTAACAAAGCCAAAGGTAGTGGTGAAGACGGAGTGCAGAGCTTGCAGTAGAGCTTGCAGTAGAGCTTGCAGCAGAGCTTGCAGCAGAGCTTGCAGTAGAGCTTGCAGCAGAGCTTGCAGTAGAGCTTGCAGTAGAGCTTGCAGTAGAGCTTGCAGTAGAGCTTGCAGTAGAGCTTGCAGTAGAGCTTGCAGCAGAGCTTGCAGTAGAGCTTGCAGTAGAGCTTGCAGCAGAGCTTGCAGTACAGCTTGCAGTAGAGCTTGCAGTAGAGCTTGCAGCAGAGCTTGCAGTAGAGCTTGCAGCAGAGCTTGCAGCAGAGCTGGTGGTGGTTTAGTGGTTGTGGTAATAATACTTATGCTGGTTTTTAAGCTGCTCTGGGTGGGTGAGGGTAGGGGGTAGGGACAAAGCCTCTCTGGCTGATCCTCTACTCTGTCTGTCCTGCTTCAGTCCACTGACGGCAGCCCTACAGAGCTGGCCTTGTCAAGCCATCCAGATATTCAAGTGTGTGTTTCACAATCAATATCAGTCTGGCCTAGGCTGGGCAGCAATTGATTTGAAAAACTCAGTCAATCAGATGAAATAAGGTTAACGCAAAGTTAAGTAACTAACACCGCCGTGAACTGAAACCTAGCGTCGACTGGTCCTATCATTTTGTAACTTTGAGAGAAGCAGATCGTGAGCTGGCGGTTTCAGGATGGTCTCACAAGGCTGCTACAGAGCAGCCCTGCCACCACAGCTCTCCCTCCCAGTGCTCACTGCTCTCTCCAGCCTGGAGAGAGGACTAGGGGTTAGGTCATTACATAGCATTGTGTGTCCTGGGTACAGCCTAAACCCGGCATACCAGTAGCGCTGGCCTTGGCCTTGAGAGTAGACAGCCCACATGAAGAGAGCTAAATGTAACCTAAACTACAGTCAGGAGAGGAAGTGATCCAAGATGCCCAAGTGTGCTCCAAGACAGATCAGTTAGCCCACTGTAGAGCAAGTCGACAAGCTACTGAGCTCAAGCCCTGGAGCAGAAGGTATATCTGCTCGATACAAGTATGTATGCGAGTATTTACCCTAGTGTGTGTACGTATTAGTGGTGTGCGGGCTGATCCGAAGTGTGGCGGTGCCTGCGGTCAAACAAAATATGTTTAAGGGTTTGCGGGCACCCTGCGGGCAAGTCAGTTAAACTAGGCTAAAATCGGTATGGGTGTTTCATGTTTCAATTCATGTAAGAATTGCCTTAGGTTTGCCTTTGTGAGTTTACATTTTTGATACGTTTTTCAAATATAAAAACGACATAATCTTATACACACTTTACTTTTTTCCATACTGCCTTTGTTGGCGCACAGCAGACTGAAGTAGATCCTGAAAATAGTACCCCTGTGTACTATCAAGAATCGGGAATCATTTTGAATCGAATCGTGACCCCAAAAATCGAATCCAATCGTGAGATATCGAAAGATTCACACCCCTACAAATCAGGTTTGGGTCATCCGCAAGACGTGCCCGCACATCACTAGTTCGTATGGGAGTATGTACGAGAGCATACATGAGTACATTACCTTGATCTGCTGCCTGCGCAGCATGGCCAGCTCCCTCATGTCCCGGAAGGGCTGGAGCAGGTACTGGTAGAGCTGGGTGGTGGCGTCCAGCAACTCCCCATATGCCTGGTCCTCCTCCGGGTACACCTGCAGCAGTTCCACCATGCTGTCCATGGCCCGGTGCCTATCCAGCAGCTGGGACACAACAACAGCTTTAGACCTGGTCATCATCAAGTACATTTCAACTGAGGATCATACTGTAGATACAGTTGTTGGTGTTAAGGGTCTGCTATTTCAAAATTGTCATGGGACTAAAATTGTCATTGTGACAGTGACATCACAAGAGGGAGTGTCCACCTAGATGTATGCGGACTCGATCGATTTACCAGTTAATAGTCCACTGGGTAGGCTGGTAGACTGATCTAGTCGTCATATATCTAGATGGACTTTTAGTCTATGGTTCCCGCCCAAAAAAGACCACTTCAAGTACTTGAAGACCAGAAGATGAGGTCAACTTTTGTGTCCTTGATCATCTGCGCCAAAAATCACTGGTTGTTATTATGAACAATAATGTCATTTTATAACCAACCATTCAGGTGAAATACTTGAAATATTTAGCAAAACACTGTCTTCAATTTCCATCACAAAGGGTGATAAACAAAGAATCCTTTCACCGTGCAAACCTAAATATCAAATGCAAAAAGCACGGTCAAATGACTATTCTGTAGTCAAATGACAGCATAAAAAAGTCATTCTCTTGATCTTGAACAAGGGGGACCACAATGTACATGACTACTGCCTAATGTCCAAAGATTGATACAGGTCTCGCATTGTTACACTGTTATCAAAACAGCCATTGTTCATGCAAAACACAAGTGATGCTTCAACTCTCAAGCGACGGGTAGCTCTGGCTTACACAGGACAATAGCCGTCCTTCAGTGGAGCCTCGCATCACACCAAAACGCATCGCCGATTCTCAGTCCATAAACGGTGAATAAATGTCCTCTTCAGCTATTAATATGAAGAAAGAGTCTTTCTATTAACACTGGGCCCGGTTTTCCATAGCGGTCAGCTTTGGGGAGCAGGGTGCACACTGGGTAATTCATCTTAAAACACTGCTCTTACTGTTTACCTTGGTCCTGCGTCTCCTTGGTAACCACTGGCCAACGCTGCAATCAGTACTCGATCCGTGC
>OMKP01091683.1:0-12370 GCA_900302375.1 Bathygadus melanobranchus | reverse complement strand
ATATACAATTAGAATAGAACAAGTTTCAAGCATTCCTGATTGCCAGGTCAATAGAACAAGTTACAAGCTTACAATTGCTAGGTTGACTCCTTACTGTACAACAGCAGGTAGCCAGGATAAGATGCTACACAAAGCTAAGTACTATTTCAAGTGCCGGGACATACCAGCATACAGGATCCTACAAAGTGCCAGGACATACAAACATAGAAGTGATATATATATATAATATATAGGAACTAAGATATTGATTAGTTCACAAATACTTTCTGGAACATTTATTCTTTCTTATTTTTTTGTTATCGTGTGTAACGCTAAGATATTGACGACAAGAATCACACATAAAATCAACATCTGACATATCTGTTGTGTCTGCACAAACGAAGGTTTCAGTGGTATGTATGCAAGTATCTTTCCAGGGAGCTGGAGAACATGTAGAACGTGTGGACACTCCTGCGTGCTCTCACTGTCAATGAACCTGTCCAAAAACAGGGAGTCTACCTGTCTCATGATCAAGATCTTTTTCCTAATTCCATTTACTGTAACTACAGAGCTAGACAGAAGATGCTTTAAATGTGCTTTTATGTTCTCCCTTTTTTTATTCTGTTGTTCTGTCTTTTTTTTGCAAACGTTGTTCTGATTTACATTTACATGTTTACATTTACAGTTACAGCTTTACACTATGGCAGCTTATTGGTTTGTTTGTACGATATCTATCCTATAATAATTATCATGTTTGTTTTTATATCAGTTAGTAAATGCGCTTGAAATGGAAATGCATTTGTTTACATTGACGTATTGTTTTTGTGTTATATTCCAGAACTCTACTTGAGTGAATTTTATTCCTTGATATAAAATCCTCACGCTTTTTGCTTGAGACTCCACATACGTTTATTCTGTTTGGGTAAATAATTTCCGGAAACATACATAGCTGTGATTCAGCGGTTGTTATTCAGTGGTGACCAATTTTACTTTTAAGGTCCAATGAGCACGCATGTAATTGTCCAACACACTGAAATGTTTTTCCACTGAGTTCCATGTAATGGAACTAACTATAGCTGGACACTCTTTAACTTCTGTGAAAAGCTGACCAATTACGCCATTAGTCTCATAGAAAGGGACTGAAAGGAACCTGATGCTGACGAGAGACACTCCAAATAGAAACAGGAACAACAACCACCTATCGGCTGTTCACAGCTATATTTCCTCATGGTTTGGTCCAACCTTTGGGTGAAAAGTAACTCCATCGTCGTGGAAAACGTATCCTAACGATTTTAGCACAAATGATACAAACGCATTGACTTCATTACTAGTTAATTTGTCGTATGATTTCTCCTTGCACCTACTTCCACCACCACCAAATGTACTTATTGTAAGTCGCTTTGGATAAAAGCTTCAAATGCCAAATGCCCTAAATATAAATGTAAATGTTGCTCTCGGTACCCAGGGCAAGGCTTGAGACAGGCGGACATTTGCAGTAAGGGGTTTGTTCCCATGACAACTTGCCATTTTAGTGCCTTAGCTTAACATCGTAGCAATTTTCACTACACATCCATGAGTGACAAAAGCATCTAGATATGCAAGTGGGGAATTAAACCTTGTCCACACGTACATGGGTATTTCTGAAAATGTATCCCGCCCCTCGACGCGACAGAAACCTTTCTGTCGTGTCGAGGGGCGGGATACATTTTCTTTCTGAAAAGTTCAGATATTTTTTTGCGAGAAGTGAGATGTCTTCACCCCCTGGCTTGATATCTTCCTGTGAACCTCTGCCAATCTGCTTTTTAAATATTTTATTCTGAATTGTGTTGTCTTCTCCTTCTTTTCTTTCTCATCTCTTCTTTATAACCTCATGTCCCGCAGTCTAACGCTAGCAATAGCACAACATGCCTCATTTGGCCTCTCCGTTTCCTAGCACCTTCTTCTGTCTGCCTCTTTGAAATGCAGGGAAGAGTCACAATGTGCTCTTGTGAGGTTTTTCGTCAACTACCCCTGGAGCCATTTGCTCCCGAAGCAGTACAAATAAAAAAAAACAGTTGGTTCAAGTCCATCTTGGCTGAAGATGGCGCACCCTTTGTGTATTAAGCAGGCAACTCCGTGTATATATTTGTGGAAAGGATTATCGATAGCATTTCATAACTATTCTGGCATGACTCGGACCTGTTGGGTGTTCTAATATTCTTCTGCCCACACTGTGGTCCTCGTTGAGATGAATGTTGGCTTACAATTTATTTACTTTCTTCTCTCCTCTCCCGTTCGGAGAATGCACTTTATGCTTTTTTCCCCCCTGTCAAACAACACTGGGCGTCAGGTGCTGCTCTTCCTCGCAGGGAGTGAGAGAAGAAGGGGCCTTTCACCCAAGTCCACTCCAGCCAAACCAACAGATGTGGACGTCCGGCACGCTGAGGTTGCTTCCCAAGGTCTCTGCAGCTCTCTGTGCACCACGCTGGACATAGGTGTCACCAATGATCCACACTGTGACTATGAGAGGAAAGTAAATGTGTTATAAATGCTTCAGGTAATACAAAATAAAAAAAAGTTAACTATAAAGGGTGGCTCAGTATTCTGTTCATGTTGACAATAAAATTATGTCACATCTGTAGGGTAGGATGTGTGTTCCCTTCCCCTTGGGTCTCCTGTGCTCCCTTGTTTGTCTCCCTCTCTTGGGGGGTATGTTGTGTGTTGTGGGTGTGGCACTCCCGGCTCCTTGATTGCTGTCCATCCCATTCACATGTTCCAAGCCACACAGCTGCAATCCATCATCCCCTATATACGGTATACAGGGATTTCCTCACTTCTTGCTAGATCGTTGTTTCAAGCTCTATATCTCATGGGTATTTCCAGCTCATCGCTAACTTTGTCTCCCTGTTCCATAGGATCATTATTTGCCTATCTGCCTGCCTGTTCATCTCCCTGCCTGCCATTCAGCAATCCAGCCTGCCAGTCACAAGCTTTCCAGCTAGCTTCTACAGCCACACTCTCTGCTCCACCACGCTTCACCAGTCATCTGCCTCCCCATGCCCCTCTGCCTTTGTTCGACTTTCACCTCACCCATCCTCATTCCCTGGAAATCCTGTCGATAAACCTCATTCAGTCTCCAAGTCTGTGTCTGCGTGTTGGTAGCCATGAGTTGATCGTAACAGAGATGGCACAAAAACAAAGCCTTGTTTCCTCAGATATTCCACTTAAGAGAAACACGTTCACATGGGTGGATGACAGTGTTCATTTTGGCAGCTATTTTAGATTCAGTCTTAGTCTTTAGACGAAAATGCGTACTAGTTTTAGTCACATTTTTGTCATTTTTATCCTTCATAGTTTTAGTCTAGTTTTAGTCGATGAAAACTCAAAACGCTTTGGTCTAGTTTTAGTCAACGAAAAGTCATTACATTTTAGTCAACTTTTAGTCATTACTTTTAGTCAAAATTGTAGCGACAACAACATATTATAGTCTGTCACTCTGACTATAAGTAACTTGCTATATCAAACATACACCACTATAGTGGTCCAACAATACGTTTTTTCCATGGAGTGGAAACACCTCCTTGTTGCCTTAACTTTTTCCCTTCGTCTCTTCCTCTTGCCATCATTCCTCTGTTGCTTCCTCCCTCGCTCTCTCCTTCCTTATCCATAATGGATGAGGCACACTCAGGACAATCAGTTTTCCTTGGCTAAATGCTAAGCGGTTTCACAAAGAGAGTACATTGATGTCGGTCTCTACAGACTCTTGTTTGTATGCCCCCACACCTTTCCATTAGACTCCTTAACTACTCCTATCTTAGCTTAATTCCCCCCACAGGAGCAAGTGAACAAATATGTCATTTGTGGAATATATTGTCCTGCTTGCCATCATTAGAGTGCCACATAAGCGCATAGAGTCAACTCGGCTAGGCTATTACACGATATGTAGTTGCTATTGTATAACCACATAAGGACATGATTTCATGAAACCAGAGGTTACTCAACAAGTGGACATAGAAAAATGTTCCCTGGGTGGCTGCATTGCAACTCCCTTTGTCATGACGGCCAGTGTTTCTTGTGTCTTACCAGAAAACACCAGAGTTGCACAACAAGGAGATCCAGTAATCAAGGAAGTTGTGACCTCAAAGCATGTAACCCCAATGAGAAAGAGAAAAAAGTTATGCGGAAACAGACATGATGACAAGCTGGAGGTGAATGATATGAATATATCTTCGCCCTTGTCGACCACTTCACATGTTCTGCTCAGGCGTACCCAACGAGGACCAAATCAGGGAAGACAGCAGCTGAAAATATCCTCTTGTATGGCAGAGCGCCATGGTTATGATCAACTTGCTCTTCGGGTTCCATGGATGAGACTGAGGCACTCAATCATCAGACCTTCACACAAAAGTGGACAGATAGAATGCAAGCTGCTTATCAAATCGCTGCTGACAACCAGCCAGAAATCACCAGCTAAAGGCAAGAAACAGTATGACAGAGGAGTACGAGGTGTCAGCCGGGCAACAGATTACTAGTGAAAACCTCTCGGGGAGAGGAGGTCGTGAGAAGATCCAAGCGGAGAGGGAGACCAGTAGAGAGATTCACTTACGACACTCTGGGTCAACACATCATACCGTCGTTGGGGCGCAGATGCGAACACACTCTACTATCCTTTTCCCACACCAAGCTTTGTCCCCTTCCCATTAAAGTACATTGAGATATGGACATAGCAAGATAGCATATGTCAGAAGACATTCTTTAAAGCAGGGGAGAATGTAAAGGGTGGAAAATTGGGACTATAGTACAGTTTTATTGTGTTAAATCTAAACAGGCACCAAAATAGCCACCCCCTATATTTTTTATTTTAAATCGTGAGTAGTTGTAGTGTAGTGTACCCGACTGGTTACCATGGTAGTGCGATACACAAACAGGTCAATAGATGGAGCATAACGCTGGGGAGGAATCTAAAATGCCACAGAGGAAAGCGCCGCAGAATAAATCCTGCAGGCAAGCCGAACACAAGTTAACGTTTCTGCCTCTTTGTTTATACATACAACTGCAGGGTTTATGAACACACCCCTCGCTGACACTCACCAGGCCAGGGGGGCAACACACACACACACACACACACACACACACGCGCACGTTTTGCTTTAGTGTTCACTCTGGAGTCAGAATGAAGTCAGTTATCTTGGAGAGGTTTCCTTCGTCTTGTCTTTAGCCGTCGAACCGGAGTGAAGAACTGCTAGAATTCTCCACGACAATTATCGAAGCAGTGACCAAGGAATCAAACGCTTTAAGAAGCAGTGTCTGAGTGTTTTAAAAGTATGTTCAAGGACTCAAATATGTGTATTCAAGCTTGCTTAGATTCATGTGTTTGAAGTTGTGATTATCACAATGTTAATGCATTCTTGTCTGTGAGCACAAATCCAAGAGAGTATAGCCATTCAAATCTATTCAGATCAAATGAAAAGTTATGCAAATCCAACTACGTGTCTCATTGTTTTCCCAAAAAGTATAAATAAATACACAGGAGACATTTTTTTTAATCATTTCCTCTGCAATGTGACTTATAAATCAAGCACATCCATACATGACATATGCATACAATCACACTGCACATATTTTCTAATTCTGAAAACAGTTTAATTAAATATGCATCAGAGGACATCAAAGTTAAAAGAAAAATAAGCAGATTTCTCTCAAGCATCAGATGAGCTTTTTATATCAATGTGTGACCTTTACTTGGTGACAGTTTTTGGTATCATAGCATATTCTGCGTTGAAGATATAACATTAAACAAAAACACCATTACTACTTTACAAGTATTTGTTTTAACTGACTGACCCGCACAAGTCAATAGTGATGTTTTTACAATACATTGGGATTGTTGCTCCATTTTTCCTGTATTTTCCTGTACAAATATTTCATATCCCACATGTTTTTTTGCACAGCTGTATCCATGGAGTATTCCATAGAGTTCATGTTTGCAAAATAAATCGTTACAAATAAACACGTCACACAAATGAAAGAAAAAAACCTATTACCGTAATTCTTGGGTTTAGCTAGCTGTGAGCAAGTGAATCCACTGTTTATGCTATCTGCAAGGTGAACGTAAGGAGCATCATCACCACGATGAAGAGCATACAGCTGCAGCTCCGAGCCCCAGACGATTCCACACACGCCTCTAGATTATCTAGAGAACAGACGAACAAAGCAGCAAGTTACCGCGTTCACAATCCCAATCCATGTCAAGCATGGAAACCGCACCCGTGAGACATCGTACAAGGTTATCATTTTAAGCTATAAATTAAGAGAAAACAAAATAGACCTTTTCCTTGGTCGGGGACCAAAGATAACACGCGCAATGTTTTCGAAAGAAACGTTTCCTTCTGGAATTTGCGGTTCAGTTCAATCTGTGTGTTGGGGTGTGCTAGAATCCCTCCTTTGGAGACGACTAAGGAGATATTATGATTCCCCACCACACACAGGAAGAGTACGGTGTAGATATGATTCCGTCGATGCCAAGGTAAACTCATTATGACAGTTCCTCAACTCTTGACTCCAGCTCCGTTCCAACTCTGACTATTTCCCCAAATGAAATATGAAGTGAAATGCGTGCTATTGTGCTTCATTATTTTTTATATTAGAATCAAATATCAGAATAGCGTTGGAATAAATACATGAATTAGATGTGCTCAAGACCCGAATGGGAACATTTGTACACATGAGTGAGTTGACGCTGACTAAACAGTTGAATAACAGCATCTTGACCCCCGGCCTAATACTCACATATACTGAGTCCAAAACCACATCAGTTATGAAATGGCAATGTTGCAACCATAATGTATCATCATTACCCAGCCTAAGGGGCTTGCTGGCCCTACATGTGTGTGAGGAAGTGTGTGTCTGTGCATTCGTGTGTACAGAGAGTGTCTTATGATTAATAGCGAGTTCGGTGCAGGGGTGTGCAAGTACTATTGACAGACTACGTGATTAGCATTCAGTGAAGCGGTGAGTGGACCTCGTCCCACTCGTACCTGCGGTGCTACTGGGAGCTGAGCTGTGGGAGCCTGGGTAGGAATGACTTACAGAGATAACAGAACGCCCTCACCTGATACCGATGTGTACATTTTGGCTCGGTCCATACGGATATGCAAGTGTGAAAATAAGGTCACTCAAAAGGTTCCACGTGCATATTCATGAGATGACCGATAAGGGAGCGTTGATAAGAGAGGGTGATTTGTTTTGTACGTGTGTGGGAGTGCGTGTGTGTGTGTGTGTGTGTGTGAGAGACTCCTTACCTGAGACTCTCTGTATCGCTGGCAGTACGTTGGTCCAAAATTGACACTGTTGAGGGATCATCTTGCTCTTTTGTTGCGGAGGGTATGTGTTCAGAGTCATATACACCTGGCTTTCTGCCTGATACGGGGGCCAGGAAGCTCCGCTGAGGCTGGGATTTCTGCGACGACACAGCGGGGACAATATCATATGTGATCGTACAAAAGTCCCTACAACATGATGTACGATGGTTTTAGAAAGACCATGAAAGTCGGTTCATACCCTGTCCGGGCGAAGTTGGCCCAATGCTTCATGAAGCTCCGGCTCATGTTCACTTCCCTCTCCGTGTAGTGAAGAGATGCATCCAGTGGCATCCCAAAGATGAACTCTATCTCGTAGCCATGCATCACGCCCATCCATGCTGGCCAGGGGTTGGTGGATGAACGGTGATCAAATAGATAGAAGAATGCTTTACCTCCTTGCTGGGAATACCTGGAGACAGAACGTAGACTCTTTGGAAGACCATAGCCATCAATCAATTGGCCACGCAGACTAGCCCATTCTAGTAGCCCATTCTGGTAGCCAGATCAAGGCCTACAGTTGGATTATGTTATCTTCTATCTTATCTCATCTAGGTTTCATACCTTTGGGCATTTGAAATCCAACCATTAAAGCATCAAGATACACTACTAGATCATAGCATTCGAAGAGGTCCTGCGTCAGCCACAGCGTACACGTAACACATACATAACGCATCAATAAGCATGTATTCTTGTCACATTGTTGGTTACCTGCGAGCAAAATCTAAGGTGGGACAACTGAAGGACAAGTCTCCTATCAGGTCACCCATAG
Organism: Bathygadus melanobranchus; assembly: GCA_900302375.1. NCBI lineage: Eukaryota > Metazoa > Chordata > Actinopteri > Gadiformes > Macrouridae > Bathygadus > Bathygadus melanobranchus. The sequence goes on along the minus strand of OMKP01091683.1, from coordinate 4,282 downwards.
CATCTCTGTTCTTCGTCTCATTTCCCACGTCACTCCAGTCGGTGTACTGTAAAATGGCGGCCTCCTTTGCTGCGTGGCTGGCTCCGGGTAATGCGTGCGGAACGCCTTCCAGAAACGTCTTCCTACTGATGAGACTCTCGCCATCGAGGCTATAGCCAGGCATGCCGTAGAGGAGAAAGTATGATCCTTCATTCGTGTTTAGGCCGAAAAGAACCTCAGTCTTCTTAAAGTAGCCAGCCTTGAGCATCACCTATAGATCGGGGGGGGGGGGAGAGGCAGACAGGTTTGATGTGTGTGTGTGTGTGTGTCTGTGTCCATGTGTGAACTTCACATATGACTCCAACTAATTCCAATAGCAAAACAATAAGACAGCCCAGCAGTTAAATAGTGGGTATGGAGCTATGTATAGGACCACTGACAAACAACAATTAACACAGTGGAGATGTGATTGGCGTGAACAATTATTATCTTTCAGTTTGTTCCCATGATTCATGACCAAGTCAGTTGTCAATCAACAGGTGAAAATGAAATAAAAAATAACAAAGCAACATGAATAAAAATTGGTCAGGTCAATTAAAGGGACACCATTGGTGTATTATAATGGTGTATTGTGCTGTATTATGTTTATAATAAAGAGATCTTACAGGTAACGTAATGTCACAAAAGTACTTGTCATTTACTCAAAACCTCTAGTCACGAACCTCGAGTCATGACCTCAGCACAGATGTTATTGGTATAACTGATATTAGCAATATCTAACTACTAGTAAGTCATGTTGGTGGATGTGCACACGCCTACCTCCGGTTCTTCGGGTAGGAAATTCCTATCGATCGTAGGAAGGAAGGGTAGTGCTAAGAACGGAGCCTGAGTAAACACATCGTATTGGCGAGTGACAATTTCCATGGGGTCGGCCCTCTGCAGGCACTGCTCCAGCTTGTCTGCAGGAGACAGGGGGCAGCCCAGGAGAGATGCCAGTTTCCAGGTCCTAACACAAGGTATGTATGTGTGTGTGTGTGTGTGTGTGTGTGTGTGGAGGGGGTTAATACAATAAAAATACATTTAAAAAAAGAATAATACATTTAAAAAAAGTAATACGAATAAAGGGATACCTGTTCCAAATCTCCATCTGGCTGAGGAAGGCCCAGGGTGCGTTAGGGGCGGCACTTTGCAAGATGGCCCTTCTGAAGAGGCCGTGACTGCCTGGAGAGAGGAGGTGATACCCTACAGATGCTGCTCCGGCACTCTCCCCAAACAGAGTCACCTGGAAATCATTGTTACTCGGATGAAAGTATACATTTATTATATGCAAACTAATCCTGAGGGGCGACGTGAAAAAGACGAAATCCTGTATGACATATTATGTTCTCCATACAACCAAAAACACATGCAACTCACTACAGTACGAGAACTTGTACACAAGATGAGGTGATACGGTGTGTATATACTGTACTGGACAAGATAGCATGTTGTACTAGACAAGCTAATGAGCAACGCGGATCAGATCCAGTTTTCTGACCATTCTGAAAATATGTTTTCTTCACGTGGCCTCTGAAGGGTCATCACGAATCACAACATCATGAATAACAGATGTACACATTTGACAAATGCTTTTTACAAACTCTACCTTTGAGGGGTCACCTCCAAAAAACCCAATGTTATTTGCCACCCAGCGCAGAGCCAGCTGCTGGTCCAGTAAGCCTGCGTTGCCACGGATATAATCGCTTCCAGGAAGCGAAATGAAGCCCAGCGCTCCAAGCCTGTTATAAAAAAAAAGACACACTGTGATGTCAGACCACGTCGTGACTATTAAGTGTGAAGTAATGATTGTAATCGAAAAAACACTACTGGTTGAGTAAAGATAAATAAATAAAGTTATTATTATTATCCTGGTTGTGTCTCAGTTTTGTAGTGTTGAGAGATGCATACTTTGGTCGCCTTGCCTATAGTTCATCGCCACCACCACCACGTTTTCAGACTGGCTCAGTATGCGTCCGTCGTACAGGTCCAGGGAGGAAGTCCCTGTGTTGAACCCGCCTCCATAGATCCACACCATCACCGGCAAGGCTTGCTGTGGGGTTTTAAGGTGTGGGGTCCAGATATTGAGGTAAAGACAGTCCTCGCTCAGTGGAGTGTTGGGGTTCCACATCTCTGCCCCGCTGAACCCTGTTTAGGAAACATAAATAAAACAAAACAAACTGATAAGGGGAGTTAAGGTGAAGCACACACACACACACACACACACACACAGATTAGAACTCAACCTCTCAATTCACAAATATCTGCAGAGTGTATATTCCACACATCACATCGACGGCTGAGTAATGTTTCAAGGGGTTTGTGTCCTTCCATGTTCACGGTGCCTTGTGTTGTGAACATGATCCCTCCTGTTCGGCTTCCGGAAACAGCTGAGCCGCTAAGTTTAAACGAACTACGGAATCCGTGACTTAAATATGTTTTGCACACAGAAGCTCCTGTTTTGCGTGTGTTTTAAATAACTGCATCCCTAGCTCAACCCCCATCGCCATGACCTATGTCATAGATGGATGTATCTGCGCACTTTGAGAGACATAGGGGCAAATGTGTCGATGTGGACTCACACACACACACATACACACATACACACACACAGAAGCAGACACACACATACACACACACACACACACACACATATACACACACTGAAGCAGACACGCACACTCACAGAAGCAGACACACGCACACACACACACAGTCAAACAATTGTAAGTATACAGTTTCCATGCTGACACCTAGCAACTGTCAAATTAACCAATGAGGTGAGAATATCTCTTTGACCTGCGCAGATAATTGTCCTTCAGTGACATTCACTTTCTTAATTGGATGAATAGAGATAGAAATACATGTATTGACAGTTTGCTAGCTCAATATAGACACTCAGTCAGTCAGTATGTCTCCTCCATGTGTGTGTGTGTGTGTGTCTCCGTGTAAGGGCCTCAGTGTTTGTATTAGTTACTCCCTTGCACACAAACACATGGGTCAAACTTGGCTATATTGTGTGTGTGTGTGTGTGTGTGTGTGCGTGCGTGCGTGCACGTGTGCGCATGTGTGCGCGTGCACACTTCAGTGCCTGAGATAAGGTTGGCATGTAAATTATTGTGTTGGAGGTAAAGAACGTGCTTCCCCATGACAGATGACGTGAAACATCTTTGGTGAACCACCGTGGAAGGAACCCATGTTTTACACCTATGGTATGCATACGTGTGTCATGTATATCATATACAATATATATATACTGTATATATATATACTGTATATATACTGTCTACAAACGTAATATTTGCTTCTTTTCTTTAGTAGTTAATTTAGTTTAATAAGTCAATTACTTAACTAATTGCAATGTTTATCACAGACTTTCTCAAAGACTTTCTAGTTTCTAAACTTGTTTGTCTTTGACATTGGGAAGTTATTTTGTTATTGTGACACTCTGGAAGCTTTGGCATCCCTGTAAAGTGTTTTTTTGTTGTTGTGGATATCGATGTTTTTACAGTTAAATATAATGACACATTCATTAGGAATGTATTGATTCAGTTATGCTCCAGTGTCAGCAGTTTTTTAGTCATCCTCATGGGGAAGAATTTAAAAGGAGGAAAGCATGGACAATAAATATTTTAATATCAATATAGTCAAGGCGATGTTTTAGATGCCATGCAGAATGTATCCTCCTAACGATTTAATAAGAAATCGGGAAATAGTTGAACGAAATCCTGTGGGTCGGGACTAAAATACAAAATTATACATATTTATTCATCACATTATTCAACAAAAATGTAATAAAATGTAATAGTGTTTTAATGGTATATTTAATGGTGTACATACAAACTGATGCTAATTTGAGTTTTATCGCTACTGGATAATGAGTTTGATATCCAAATCATACACATTACATTAAATGCTACATTAGCTAAAATGTTGTCATTTCAGACAAATCAGGGGATCTCCTGATTAATTGTTTTGGGGGAATCCATCTAGCCTGTCAATCACATGCACGCACACAGTGTTATTTATCCTCATAGCTCCACCACAGATAAGTGAACACAACACTTCTCACTGGCAGATAAACACAGGGAGGGAGCAGAGAGGGAAGGGATGTTTTTTGAGGTTGTTTATTTTCAAAATCTTGCTCTTTGCTCTCTCTCTCTCTCTCCCTCTCTCTCTCTCTCTCTCTCTCTCTCTCTCTCTCTCTCTCTCTCTCTCTCTCTCTCTCTCTCTCTCTCTCTCTTTCTCTCTCTTTCTCTCTCTCTCT
>OMKP01091680.1:2538-16588 GCA_900302375.1 Bathygadus melanobranchus | reverse complement strand
TGTTAAGGCACTGTTACGGCTCTGCTACGACTCTGTTACGGCTCTGTTACAACTCTGTTACGGCTCTGTTAAGGCTCTGTTACGGCTCTGTTAAGGCTCTGTTACGGCTCTGTTAAGGCTCTGTTATGCCTCTGCTAAGGCTCTGTTAAGGCTCAATTACGGCTCTGTTATGGCTCTGTTACTACCTCTGATGCCGGCTTAAAGACAAAACGAAAATGGCCCCCATTCCCAGTTTGTACCTTTTACACAGAAGGTTGAGGCCAAATAAATCCACAACATTCCTGCAACAAAACAGCAGTGTGTGTGTGTGTGTGTTCTCTAGTCTTGTACTGTAGCATGTCAATACATGTTTATTGACGGCAGTTGACAAGTATTCTGCTTCTACTCAATGCTAATTACGTCACTAATATTTTTGACGGTTGACATTGCATAATTTATAGGAAACAGTTAACAGTTTTTGAGGCACACATTTAAAATGTTTAATTTTAATGTAATATAAATAAGGTGCCAGAGTGCATGAAAAATAATCAAAATAGATCTTGTTTATAAAAAATGTCGGAGGGGAGAATCACCCCAGACCAGTGGCAATACAAATACTAACTAACAGTCAATTGGAGAGAGGGAGAGAGCAATCTCTCCCTCTCTCCCTCTCTCCAATGCAAGGATCATTCATGCAAAAGTGTATTTAATGAACTCGTAATAAAGTAAAGGGGGACATCATTTGTGATATTATTATTAGGATACATTTCCATGACAGAAGGCCGTGGCTGTAGAGGTAACTACAGGTGACTACAACAATTCAAAGTGTTCAGTGCTTGATATGATATCAACTAGGGAGTCATATATCTGGCAGAGTGAGACCCCTTGTGCCCCTTCAGCCATTCTACAGACCAGATGGAGATTCAACATGAGAATATTGGAGAGATCCTCATCCTTGGAAAATAAACTACGACTCCAGAGGTCAAACTGTGGGTCAAGGGAACGAGATCCAAAAACCTGAATGACTACCGGTGCCCACTGGTATCGATCTTCCTTGTAGCCAACTTCTAGGATGGGTGGTGGTTAAAGGACCATTTGCATTGTCCTGATGAAAACGAGCCATTCAGGGGCTGAATCTGTTTACTGTGGAGAAACAACATTGTCCTTATTATATCCATTCCTAGTTAGTTATTAGTTTAAAGAAAGAGGGAGCTCATTCATGCTGCATGTGTTTGTCTCTCTCTCTCTCTCTCTCTCTCTCTCTCTCTCTCTCTCTCTCTCTCTCTCTCTCTCTCTTTGATCTACCATATACTGCTCCATAATTATGTTTGTCTTCTTGGCTGTGGGTGGTTGGGCACTGATTTGATACCTGCTTGATATAGGGTGGATTAATGTCGTTACATTAAAGTTGAAGATGATAAGTCTCTCAAAAGCATTTTTCTGTTCTCTCTCCAGCACCATCAGCTGACATTGTGTCTGTAAACACCATTATATCTGAAGCCATACCATTCAACTGGACTGGATAAAGCACGTTTTTTATACCTCTGTGAAAAACAATCTTGTGCACCATAAAAAGGACCTGTACCGTCGTAATGTTGAGTTGAATGGATCCATATGGATGAAAGCAATTACTCAGGGGGTTTTAATGGCCCATGAGAAGAGCTGCTGGAAATTCCAGAGTTCACTAACAAGATGTGACAACACCCCCACCACCAGGGAGAACGCTCCCAAATAACTGAGAGAATCACTCTGAATAGCCCCGCAAAACGAATTCCCGTCTTGAGGCTTTTCCAAGGTGAAACCTTAAAACATTGTCAGTTAAGTTACGTTTTTTTCATGTATATCTGTTTGTGTAAAGTGAGATTATTTGTTAGGTATTATTTGTTTTGCACATTATAACCATGTGCATTTAATACAAACCATTTGGTTTGTATTAAACAGGCTTACAACAATTCAGGGAATAAAGAATTGTATCAATGAAAACACAGAACCCAATTAGAACCCACAGACAATATTCAGAAATACGTTGGAAACACTGCTTATTTCTCCAGAATCCAATGTTTACGAGAATACACAGATACTGTATGTATGTCTTCGGGAAGTGTTCATGCCTGATAGTAAGGAACGGATCAGTTAGAACCAGGCATCATGTTATGAATCTGGGGTGGAGACATCCTATTGGATTGGGTCGTCCTCTCAAAAGCCACGATCCACCTGAACTCGCGCCCTCGTGCTATTTAGGAACAAGTGACAGCTTCGTGCCGCTCTACCGGGTCACTTCTAGACGCCGCCTTATAGAGGAGGCAACGAGTCGGTAACCGAGGAACTTCAGAGGGCTACCCCTGCCTAGGCTATAGCCTGCGTCCACGCCGGTCGATCTGGATCTCCTTACCTGATCACCTACTTTCAAGGCATTTTTCCAGCGCTTATCTGGCGAATCACTGGAATTCCACAGTTGTGTTCCGTATAGATTTTGTAGGTATTGTTATTTGTCTATATGTGCCGCAGGCTATAACGTACAGCAAGGCGGAATATGTTCTGTGCTTCACATCTGCGGTAACGCGTATACTATTTGTTTTCCGTTTTGATTTCGCGCTCCCTCAGTGGATTTGATGAATGTGTGATTGGATGTGATGCCCATTTATATAATAGACCGAAAATTTCCAGAAACACCTGGTAAGTCGTGAAGCCGCTGGCTCAACAGCGTATTTTAGCGCGAAATATTATTGTACAAATGTGTGTGAGTGTTTTGTGTATTTGTGTGTGTGCCCGCACGCGTACGTGTGGCGCGCCTCTGTGTGCGTGTCCGCTTGCTTTTGTGCGTCTGCGTACCCCGCGGACACTGTTCATTTCGCCAGGTTGATGTGTGTGTTCAGTGTGTGTGTGTATGTGTGTGTGTGTGTGTGTGTGTGTGTGTGTGTGTGTGTGTGTGTGTGTGTGTGTGTGTGTTTGCTTGCGCGTGTGTCTTAAAAGTAACAGTTTTACGAGAGGCATGCACTAGTTGATCGTGCCTTGGACTTTGGGATGTGCAACAGGAGATTGTCGTGTATTCATCTGCATGGTGGATGTCTTGTGGTTTGACTTAGTCGCAGCTGTTTGGGTACAAAAAAACGCACTTTTGTATTCAAAGTAGCAATGCATCTGGTCTACAGCAAACGGAAGATGTCGTTTGCATCGCGTCTCTTTCCACAACCTGGTGAAAGAGCAAAACGACCCAATAGACCTCTGATCAGGTCCGTTTTCCTAGGCTGAAATTGTATTCTCAACGAAAGATTTATCTTAAGGCAAAGTAGGGCACACCTAATTAAAGATCAAAACTTAATTAGGTGCATGATAATTTCGCGCAGTGAGTTGACTTTGTGATGAAGAGCACATAGGACTCCGTTCTTGTCTATCTTGAATGATGGGCCCCATTTTAACGAGCTTTCCTGTTTATACCAAACAGCTTGTGATCGTAACAGAAGGGGAAGCGATACACATAATATACCTCGAGACAGACGCACCACGGCAAGTGAATTATAAATTCGGTGATAATTGAATTATACATCCATGCTTTGATCCTTTGATCGCGCGTGTTATTGCCGCTACAAATAAGGCTAAATTCTAAAGTCACGGACTATACGAGAACAGTGGTTATATGTGCGAGGAGGGCACGCTCCCCGTTCATATCCCACATGCCTCACGGTACTGAGACGAAGTTGGTCACCCACCCGCAACACAAAGCGCATGCCAGTCACACAAGGTCCCCCTTGCGCGTGCACGTACATAATTACACACACACGAACACGCGCGCGCACACACACAAACACGTACCACAGGGCTGTTTTTGCTGTCACATTCCAGTATTATTTTGTATTATATCGTTGAAAGGATGTGCGATATTGACACAAAGTTGTTGGTCAGTGGCGGCAAAGTGACGATGAACTTGTCACGGGTGTACAGTATCTGCTTATTCCAAGCACTCCTATCGTTTCTCCACGTCGTGTCCTGCCTGTGTGTGTGTCTATTGATGTGTTGTGTGTGGGTTGTTTTCTTTAGTTTTCAGAAAACATCAAACAATCCTATTTCTTTCTTTGTCTGTCAGTTAATACAACCATGGTCATGACATCATTTAAACAACAGGGTACACACGCAGCAAAGTCATTTCAGTTTAGAGGGTATGCCATCGTGTATTCCTTCTGTAAACTGCACAGTACAGAGGAAAAGGCACAGTACAGCTTAACAGGGGCTCCCTTGAGAATGTTCTATAGCTGTATCTGAAACAGCAAGAATGTCCGAGCATATTGGTGTACTCCGTCTACCAAGGATGTCCACTGGTTTTGCACATTCCTATGAAAAGCAGGGGTTTCCCATAAAGTCTTGTCTCGCAAACGCTACTAGTCCCGTCCTGGACTGGTACTTTGTGTTGTGTATCAGTTTTTACCAATCAAAATTTATTTTTGTATATTTGTGTTCCTGTTTGATCTCACATCCCTAAAGTACACAGTTTCAGTATCGATAAACGACATTTGAGTTCCAGACGAAAAGGTCTAGGTTTAATCCCCGATCAGAACCTAAAATAAACAATTGTAAAGTGTCTAGTGGAGGACGAGCAAATAAAAGAGATAGATAAGGCTACTAGTGTTGACTAACTACAAAGGTATCAATATGGCTGGTTAAGCTTTTTGTAAATAGTTTACGTTCCCTAAGAGCATGTGGCAACACGAAGCATAGTTAAGTGTGTGTGTGTGTGTGTGTGTGTGTGTATGTGTGTGTGTGTGTGTGTGTGTGTGTGTGTAAGGGGGTGATTAGGGGTGTCTCTGTGTAATGTACATGAGGCTGTGTTTAATGAACGTAGGAATGTGTCCTTCTACTCATTCATAAAGACGGACTTTGCCCATGGTTCGGGTGCTCACATCTTTGGGCCTCACCTGACACCAACTTGTAAATGTGTGTGTGTGTGTGTGTGTGTGAGAGAGTGTGTGTGTGTGAGAGGGAGGGAAGGTTTGTGTCAGAGAGAGGGAAAGAGGGAGAGAGAAAGAGAGAGAGGGAGAAAGAGGGAAGTGTTGCTTGTTAGGGATTAAGGATTAATTGCCTTTTAAGCCTTTAAAGTTACTCTTAACAGTGTGTTCTATGCACTTTGTAACGCTTCCACTTGGCCTTGGAGGGGAAAACGATAGTGCACAGAGAGAAACAGGGCAGGCGTCCACAAGGGAACTGGCCTGAGTGAGCAAGCTCTTAGAGTTTTTTTAGAATTTAAAGGGTAAGGGTGAACTTCATTTTAACCATTTAAACACACAGCGCTGGCTTTAACAAACCAAGCACGTCTTTAACATTTGCCTCCCGCTCCTTGTGCTTTTTTCTGCCCAACTTTTATTTCGTTGTTGAAATTTGAATCCAATCCTTCATTTGAAGTTCTCTTCTGCCCTTGTTCTGACTGCAGGTGAGTTACCACAGCCGGTGGCAGACAGAGGAGAGCTGAAGATGACAGAGAACACCCACCACCCCAAGTCAGCCAAGAAACCCCGCTGGACCTCCCTGGAGATCGGGCTTGTCACCATAGTCACCCTGCTCTTCATCATCGTCGTGTCGCTCGTCGTCTTGTTCGCCACGCAGAAGGCTGGTAAGAACGCTACAGGGGAGTGAACTCTGTCTCTCTGTTTGCAGGATGAATTTATGTTTAGTAAGAGTTTTTCTGCCTTTTTGCATGATTATTAGATGATTACTATTTAGTCATACATTTATCCAAAGTGAACTTAAGTGATCTTTATTAATGAGCATTTAAATGAGCATGAATGAGCATCTAGGGGTTAGGCTGACCATGGGGTTTGAACCCTTAACTACCTAGTAAACTATTTAAACATTAGCTGACTCCAAATGGCCCTGACAGCGTGAGTATGTCACAAAATGACCCCATGAATATGCACACACAACAAAATGCTTACTAAAGTACAAAGAACAACATTGGATCAGCGTTCTTGACAAGTGAAGGTGTCCGATCCTAATCCCTTTTAGACTGCTGCAAATGGATTATTACTGAGTGTTTTTTAGCGTGCTCATCATCTACCTGCACGTTGTCAGAAAACTATTCAGTATTTCTAGAGGTCAGAAATGTTAGCAATTGAAACAAACTGCACAAAACGTTTGAATTCAAATTGAATTTAGCTTGGTTAAATGGAATTGGCCAATTTTTGGGAGGAAGTCTAAAATGTGTTATCTTAAGAGGTGCGTACATGTGCCATTCTTTATCGAATGTGATTAATATCAGGAACAATATGGGTGAAATTAGTTCCATATAAGAGCAGCTCCTCACTGCCTGTAAATGAAACTCAATATTATGACGTCTTATATTTCAAAACCATACCCAGGTCATATTTACAGGACATACATGCACATAAGGCAGGACAAGAAGACCGTTGAGGTCCGCTTAATCAATCACCCCTATAAACTGTTGTAATAATATTGGTATTAGTATCACATTCCTGATGAATGCTGAAATGGTCAATGTCAGGAGGATGTCTTCTGTTCTGCGTATCTGTGTTTGCCTCTGCCTGTAGGTTGTCTGCGACAAGGGCAGGTTTGATTGGCAGTTCTGTTTCATGACACATAACACAAATGCTTTTAAACACACCATGGTTAAAGAGTCTATGGCATGGATAATAAAGGAAGCTGTGACATTAAAGTGTAAAGATGAGAAGCTGCAGGAGGTGAGTTTTTCCACAAATTACTCTATAAAGGTTTTTCACAAAATAATGATGTTTTATTCTCCCTATTTTGTCCCAGATAAAATCTGCACAACAGCAGACTGCACACAATCAGGTAAGCACCCATGTGTGTGTGTGTGTGCGTGGGTGTGCGTGTGTGCGCGTGTGTGTGTGTTCATATCACAGATCATATTCTAAAATGAAAGCAAAATGTAATGTATTTACTTCAGAATAAATGATGTGTATTCTATGTATGTACATAATTCTGTTATATTATCAAGCAATGCAAGTAATGTGTATTTTACTATGATATGCTACAATATGCCATCATGCCATTGCCATTTTTTGCAACTTTAGCATTAGTGGTAGTTTATATGTACAGCATAATACATGCAGCATATACTCTCAACATTCATATAAAGTCTGAGCCAAGATCATAGAAAGTGAGCCAGGAAAACAACGTGCATAAACAATTGTTTTCCTGGCCCAGGGTCTCATAGCCTTTGATCTGATTTCATCTTTCATCCCTCTTCATTCTTTTACTAGCTGATTAGCGATCGCATCTTCACAACACGGCACAGATAGCAGTGAGAACAACCAAGCCGTCGAACAAACCCTCAGTGTTTCTACACACGATACACATACACTGAACACACTTCATCTCGGACTGGAAGGACTATAACGTCCTAGAATGTGTTTGATTGCAGACTATTTAACTCGATGCTCGAGCCCAGATGTATGCATGCTGGTCGACTAATTACAAGTCATAATGATTTTGAATGAAACAGGCTTGTTTAGTTTTTTAGCTAATTTCCACTAGAATAGAGAAAAGTTCTATTTATTTTTTCAACTGAATCAAACTCTAAGTGTGAGTGGGCGCTTTCAACTACAAGTCCTATTGATCACGTGTTTGGGGATCCTCCATCATCGATTGTGCACAATCAATTTGCAGACGCTTCCTCATGTTCAGTCCCGCCCTTAATACGCCATTTTATTTGGACAGGCGCCCCATCACTGATACCATGGCTTTGATTTATATGAACTGTGTCTGCACATCCACGCAGCCTCTCGTCTGATTGAAAACATGGACGCCAGTGTGGACCCGTGTGAGGACTTCTATCAGTATTCCTGCGGAGGCTGGCTGAAGAAAAACATCATCCCCGAGACCAGCTCCAGATACAGCACCTTCGACATCCTACGAGATGACCTGGAGGTTGTCCTTAAAGGTCAGACACCTGCCAACCAGGGAGACTGACACATCAATATACACACACATTTACATTTACATTTAGGGCATTTGGCAGACGGTAACAATCCTCCTGCTACACGCCACATTAAGTGGCTTTTCCAGGGCTCTGCAGGACACAGGGGGATGTTGTTGAATAAACCGATTTATTGCAGAGTTTGAAGGTATTTGAAGACAGCGCAGGTGGTACATGCTAGCATGCTAGTGCTCTGCCCGAGTGTGTGTGGTGGTGGCTGGTTTAACCTGTGAGCATTGATAACCAATGCACCACAGGTGTGCAGCCTCACCGAACCCCAGGCTAGTTAGCCTGACTGGGGCCAGGTGAGGCTGCTTAAACCAACCACACACATTTCTTACAAACGCTTTTGTCCAAAGCAACTTAAAATAAGTACATTTGTCGAAAGAGTGAAACCACAATATATCGCTGATGGTACAGTAAGGTACACACACACACACACAAACAAACACACACACACACACACACAAACACACACAAACATGCAAACACACACATACACACACACACACACACAAAGTTTTCCATATGTGTTGAAAGTGAGATGATGAGTATAATGGTAACTTATTAAGGATGGATTTGGGCTTTGGAAATAAAGAAAGACCCTACTCACCCGACCGTCTCATAGAGGATACAATGGTGGGTTCTAAAACTGTCACCTGTAATAAATCCAAGAGAGCTGTGATACACAGCATTAAGGGGCTTGAGGCTTGTATGGGCAGCAGCATGCAGTAAATTACATCTGCATAGTCAAGCACTGATAAAAATGTTGCCAGGACAATCTCCAACCTGCTGCTAAAAGAGAAGCACTGCTCATTTGTAAAAGAGAAACCTAATTTAAATCTAAGCTTCTTCGTCAGTTCCTCAACGTGATTTGTAAAAGATCAGCTAACCAGATACCCAGGTGTTTATAACATCCCTTCTGCCCAACTAACCCTAACCCTAACCCTAACTGAACTTCTTTTAATTTGAGCCCGTTATTGTACTGATAATACAATTTGGGATCTAGTGAAGAGCATGTAATTAGTCTGTCTGTGACTATGGATTTACTAAAAGCTTAAGTTTAATCGTGGCCTTTTGAATATCCAAACAATCAAACTTTAAATTAGACAGAGCTCACACACGCACACACACACACACACATTTGTGACCAAGCAACTTAAGATGTGCATTTGTGACATCAGTGTGTGATTCTAAGTGCACATAACCAACTCCGATTTCAGGAAAGTAAAGAGAAAACTTTCCATTCCTCTCGTTCAGTGGAATGTTTCAAAAACACATCTCGACTAATGGCTCCATGGGCAATATAGCATACTTAATTTGGTGTCTTGCACCTCAAGACACCCTCCAGCTAAGTTGCTTCCTGGGAAGTGTATTTCCTGCTGTTTCTTCAACAAATTCAACCATTGTTGGAGTCAATTGAGCTTGCTATTCGTAATTATGTCTGCTTATCTGGAAATATGGATTGGGAAGTTGTAGCACAGAAAATGAAGAAACAAATGTTGTAGTTTGTAGTTTGTAGTTGAAATTGACTGGTTAGTTGACAAAGGAATCTTAACTAAACATTACTATCTACATATTGCACCATGGCAGTGACTCGTAAATTGCATAGAATGGGTGCACTTAGCGTGAAGCATTAAATAGTTGCAAAAGCATTTGGTTTCAAGTGAATTATTGAATACACTGAGGTATGAGACGAACAGGAAACAAAAGAAGCAGCAGTCCTCGTTGCATTCTCCTTACAGGTTACACTTGTTGGGAAAGGTGTCCTGAGGACAGGGTGACAGAGCTGCTAAAGAGCTAGGGAGTTGTTGCTGATCTCAAGGCATTCGGGCTGTAAAGATATAACAGATGTCATGGCCATTTGGCAACTGAGCTGGCCACCATGCAAGACCAGCTCTTGGATGTCACCAGTGTCTGTGTGCATGTGTGTGTGTGTTTGTTTCTGTGTACACCGGTTTTGTCTACATGAGCCTCGTGTCTGAGAGTGTGTGAGTTTTTGTATCTCTGGTTGCCTTCCTGCTGCTGTAGGTGAGATCTGAGAGTTGTAAAGACAGAGAGCAGAAAATAGTGGAAGAGAGGCTTTGAGAGAGATTTTAAAACCAAACAACGCAAAAAAACATTTCATGTGCCTGTTATTGGCAGGCAAGATTAATTATCAGAACCATTCAGGTAAAAGACGCCCTGATTGGTCAGAAATGACCTGGAAGCCGTCTAAATTTTAAATGGCACAGGCAACTGGAAACACATATTCTCACTTTTCTTTTCACTCACTAATAGCTGACGGATGGCTCGGCCATTTCGAACCAATTACTCTCAAATAATAGCTCTTAAATGCTACCTACAGCACCTTTAACCAGGGCAGGAACATCTTGTTAGTGTCATTATTACACAGTGGATACTGGGAGACGCCAATCTCCCGTGTGTTTCAGACATATCTGTTCCATATATGTAAGATCCTTGGCAGGATATTCTGGGGACATTCTAGATGAACGTACGCAAACAACAACTGACAATTTTGTATAATTTGCTGTTGTCTTTGAGAGACCACGGCGATCTGAATTAGGGTCTGAATCACTGGAAGAATGAGGGAATGGAGTGGTGTGTGTTATCTGCCTGGTTCAACATTTTCTAAGTTTCTTGGAATTCTGGCTGCTTGTTGATAACAGCCATTTGGCCATGAGGGAACCAGAACCCTAATTTTAGCTAGAATACAAAGATACACGTTATGTAATTAATGTGTAACAGCAGCACACAGCAGCACAAAGGAGAAATATAAAACAAATATCAATAAAATAAAATAATAATATATCTATGTATTTTTTCACGTATGTATGATATCACAGGCATAAAGGTTAAACAACATTGAGATGATATTTAAATGAGTGTAGCTGGTTTTTAATGGTGTTGCATCGTTTGGTCTTGTATTTCAAATTGGGCAGACTAAATAGGAACGCTTTTGATCACCAGTTGGTATCTAGTGTTCTAACCAGTATTCTAACACATTGTTTAAACACAATATCAAGATTTTATTATTCAGGAGAGCAGACCATTTGAAAATAGCTAGGGGTTTAAACGAGTTTAGAATTCAGAACACCTCTCTAAGGAAATGTTTGTCGGCAAAATTACACACAACATAAACTGTGTAAAATCTGTAGCGAAAGAAAAACAGCCATCATTCTACTCCTTTTGCCCACTCTCTGTCTCTCCCTCTTGCGCTCTCTCTTTCTCTCTCTCCATCAATCTATCTCTCTCTCTCTCTCTCTCACACACACACACACACCAGTATTTGTATTATTATATTATTTATTATTATTTATTAGATTATATTATAATGATGTTCACCACTTGGAGATCTACAAGAAAAACAAAATCCTGAATTCAATTCAATTCAATCCAGCTCTGCACTTTTCTGTATGTAGTTGCGTAGCAGTTGTGCGGCAGACGACAACAGTCTCTTTCTGATCATTGGAGACACACTGTCCAGTGTTCTGTATCTACAACACCACCCATCATTGTGTGCACACTTGTTTATGTGCATGTGTAGACATTACAATGAAAACTTGCAGACATCTGGCTCAGGTTGGGATTAACTCAACGTCAGTATTACAGGGTTACAGTAAATGTATGTTTAAATGTATGTTTAAATGTATGTTTACATTTATATAGCACCTTTCATACAAACATGCAGACCAAAGTGCTTCACATAGCAAAATTAGAATTAAAATACAGACAAAAATTAAAAAAAATCAATAAATAAATACTGAAATAATGTAAAAAACAATAATTAGAACTTAAAAATGAAGGCTATAACATAACTCCAAATTAAAAGCCAGATTAGAAAGCTAGAGAGCTTGCCATTTTAATATCCAGAGGCAGTGAGTTCCACATTTTAGGGGCATAAAAACAGAAGGCACTCTTACTGGAACGTTTAAAAGAAAAGTGATGGAGGATCTCAGTGATCTGGCTGGAACATACAATTAAAGACAATCTCGGATGTAGGGAGGAGCAAGGTAATTTAAACCTTCATAAACAAGTAAACAAACTTTAAAATAAATTCTAAAATAAACAAGTCTGACTCTGGCCGCAACGTTCTGTTTGTTTGTTTTTTTAAAACTTTTTGGGTAATCCAGTAAGGGAGTTACAATAGTCTAAACAGCGAATAATAAAAGTTGCAATAATAAAAATAAAAGTCAGTATTTCGGCATCTTTCTGAGTCAGAAAATGTCTGACTATTTTACTGACCAATATTACTAAGATGAAAGATTAATTAAAATGTAAAGTTTGTTTTACAAAATGTGCTTTAAATAGTTTTTCCTCATTTAGCTTTTAAAAGTTTTTACCCATCAATGAAAGCGTTGGGGTCATATGGCGAGACAGAGACAATTGTATATCATCATCATAAATAGTCATTGACACGGTGATAGTTAATAATATTTCCAAGCGAGAGCGTATATAATGAAAACAACATTGGGACAAGAATGGTTCCTTGAGGAATACCATGGGTCTCTGATACATAAGCACCCAGGCTGACAGAAAGCCCACCTATTTCTCAAGTCTGTTAATTACAATATTGTGGTTGGTGGTATCGAATGCTGCACTGAGGTCTAAGAGAAAAAGGACAGCGGCAATGTTTACATCCTCAATAATTTCTCAGGTTGTTTCCAACTTTCAGTCGGGCAGTTTCTGTGCTGTGGTTTATTTTAGTTTTCCTTCATATAGTTTATTTTTCCACATTTCCTCCAGTTAATCTTGAATGGAATTACTTTGCAATCTGTTCTCTCTTTATGGTAAGTTGTAAAACTAACATACAACACAAGGCTAACGCTGGTCACATGCAACAAAGCAATTGCTCTCTCTTGACCAATTTCCAAACCAGCGAGAAGACAGCTAGCTACAGCGGCAGTATTTCAAGTCGCCATTTGGCATATCGGTTTAAATGACACTTCACGCTTTTCACATTGACTATTACGATCTTATAAGGCAATTGAAATAAAATGACAGTGGTGTTAATTTTTGCCTTTAAATGACATTTTGTCCTTTAAATTGACTGCTGACGTGTCAAACTGAGAACTTTCAAAGATCTAATAAATTGGTTAAAAAAGACATCAGTGTTGCATTTAACTCATCTTATTAAATTCCATTTTCCCCTTGAAACTATTGTGAAAAAAAACATTACAACTATTTTTTTATGAGGCAATAAGAAAAATGATTCACAGCGTTGAGAAGAAAAAAACCCCCATAGAGAAGAACTAATTAAAGAGTGCAGTGTGCAGTGATAAAGAGAGTGATGAGTGAGGGCAGGAAGTATGTCTGTGTGTGTGTGTGTGTGTGCATGTTAACAGAGTGACCTCTGCTGTGCTATGTGACATCAAACATGTGACCCATGGCTTCTGTTCCCGCCCCCCCGCCGCCAAACGAAGGATCTCTTTCCTGTCAACAGCTGCAGGGACCCGAACACGTCTGCACAGTGTGGCCTCTCAGGTCACTCTGGAGCAGGAAAACACTGTTTATGGGGGCGACTATCCACATGTGTGTGTGTGTGTGTGTGTTCGTGCGTGTGTGCGTGTACGTGTGTGCGTGTGGGTGTGTGTGTGTGCATGTACGCAAAGTGCATGGAAATTATTTGGATTGTTCTTCATTGCTGTTGAAGGTCATAAATTATTCACCATGACTATCTGCCCTCTAGATATAATTACCAGATTGGTGGTGTACCTGTGTGAATTATATGTGCATGTGTGTGTGTGTGTGAGTGTGTGTGTCCATAGGCGTGCGTACATGGAGACATGCATCTCCATGTATGTGTGTGTGTGTGTAGTACACCTTAACCAGTGTGCAATATTTTGCCCAATTGACCATAGGTTTTTTAATTACAAATGTGTCTGTGCCTGGGTTTAGCTTTTAAAGAGGTGGGTTGGGTCCTGAATGTGATGTGCGTGTATGTGTGTGTGTGTTTGTGTGTGTGTGTGTGTGTGTGTGTGTGTGTCTTTTACATGTGTGTGGGTGTGGGTGTGTGTTTGATTAAATAAAATGCATGTGGACAAAACTAACTGTAAGAAAACAAAGAATATAAAGAACAGACACACCCGGAAGAGGAGATTTGTGGCTTGAGTATGACAGTATAGC
>OMKP01091676.1:2901-10401 GCA_900302375.1 Bathygadus melanobranchus | reverse complement strand
CCATTATACTGCTAACTGCTTGCATGTGTTTCGTTGCACATTGTCCTGTGGCATCCTAGTGCCTAATGGAGTAAGCAGGAAAGATGGACCATATTAGAGAAATACGACTTCAGAGGAAAAGAAAGCCGCCGCGCGTTTAAATCAGTGAGTTGAGCTGTTAAGATGGGCGTCTAACTGTCGCGACCCAGCGTAGCCTACGGCGCGTGGGCTCCGAGGACAAAGACGCCACGGGCCGCTCCACTGGGAGACGGCGTCTTGCCTGCGATCTCCTCCCCCGGACGGGGGCTGAAGACAGCAGGTACGGGAAGGTGGTTGAGGCCCGCTGCTCTCAGTATCATAACAACGCAGACGTCACTCGCCGTCTCCGCTGTCAGGAGACTCTCGGTCACTCGCTTGCCGTCGTTGTGCTTCACGCGTGTTCATGGCTACGATATAAATCGACGACGTGGGTGGGCTACACTACTACTACTGCTGATGACATGTTTTGCACATTTACATTTACATTTACATTTAGAGCATTTGGCAGACGCTTTTAGACTTACAAAAAAGTAACACATTTGTCGAAATCAAAACAAAAGCGCCTGTATGCCACCTGATGATCACCTCGAGTCTGATGGAACGTAGGGGACAGCTTCTTGTCTGTCTACTTTATACTCCTTACGGTTGCCAGACAACCGCACTACCTCCTGAGCTAAGTGTCAAGGCGTCCCTGAGAAAGACACCTAACCCCAACTGCTCCCGACGAGCTGGTTGTTGCCTTGCATGGTTGACACCGCCGTCGGTGTATGAATGGGTGAATGTGAGGCAAATGTAAAGCGCTTTGGATAAAAGCGCTATATAAATGCAGTCCATTTACCATTTACATCCAAAAAGCCACAGCCACGTTAGCCATGGTTACGTATACGTTACCAGCTTGTTTGTTTATTTGTTGTTGTTTGTTTATTTTTTACAAACCGCCACTAGGGCTCTGACTTCACTTCACGTCAAAGTAGATTTGTATGTAAATGCTCCCCGAGGGAAACGTTTTCCTCAAAATAAATGTCTTTATCGCGATGTGTTTTTGGCATCACTCGTGTTGTTTTTGTCGTCGTGAAGCACTATTGGAAAAACTGATTCCCGACATGCGGGACAACAGAACAAATAGAGACTTATTATTATAAAATTAATTTCAATTACTCTCCTTCAAACGGCAATATTAGTATTACAAAACAAAATGGCGATTAATTTAACCAATGTTACCATCTTCATTTCCTTGAGCAGAAGAACGGCAAAAAAGCAATAATTAGATTGTTCTTCGCTCGCCTTCAACTGGATTATGTGGGAAATACTTTATACTCCAATTCCACATCTGTGAATGTGTTCGACGCGCACAGCCAAGCACATCTGCATTACCACCTCCATTATTCTAATTGAAAAATGGTGTCCAATGTCATCGCAATGAGATGCCGTAGTAAATCACACGCGGAACTGGGAAAGGCTGGACTCGTTACGTTTCAGTGCATGGTATAATTTAGTTAACTACTTGGTAAATATGCGAATGCGAGCACAAGGGCTTGCAGACGAGAAGACAACGCAGATAATGGTGTCCCTGTTTTGCTGGAACTCAGATAAATGTTTGTTCCTGCTTTGCTGGAACTCGCAAACGTTGTGGCTGTGGTTGGTATTCTTTTGTGTACATAATAGGCCTCACGACCCACCGTTCTACCAAGACCACAGAATGAGCATGTGGCACCTTTGTTATAATAATAGATGTATAATACAAGTATAAGAACGGGGTTCATGTAGGACGTAAGAGCAAGCTTCGCGGTGTTATGTAACGGGCCAATTTTCATGATCACTTTCACTATGTAGAGTTACAGTTACGACGATAGGAAGAAGGCTAAAATTGGCTGAAAAACATATTTTTCCTTGGACTGCATCCATGCCTGTGTTAAATGGCAGTATGATGGTTTGGGTCCCTAGATGTGGGGAGTAATACACTTTGTAGACCCGTCATTACAGGCTTGGGAATTCTCCGTTATAGAATCAAAAACATGTTCAGTGAGCTCCGCAAAACTGCAGAGGGATTTCCATATGCCTGGCGAAAATCCTCAGAGGCAATCAGACAAGAAGGCAAAAAGGTCATGTGTTGTAAATTGTTTACATGGAAAGTGTGTCTATGCTTGTTTAAATGAACAAGTCACGGTCCTTATGCATGTGCAGCTGTGCAGAAGCGATGTTTAGATTTATTAGATAACTTTCAAAAAAGGTGAAATACCAGATTGCAAAGGAATCAGTTGCTAAACACGGGCAATGTGTGGGACCTTTAAAATGAATGACGCAGTCTCAAATGATGCAGAAAAGGGGTTTGAAATGTTGACGTTGTCTTCAAAAGTAATCAGTCCAACTCTTCAGAATTGTAGCCATGACTTTGGAGAACATTTCAGTATGTAGCTATCGCCGAGGCTAGCAAGTTTATGCTCAACGAAAAAAAGGTATATCCAGTGAATCGCTGCTCGACTGGTCCTGGACTGCATTTTGAAACCTAGACGCAGCGGCCATATCTGGGCTCCAGACCAGTCACTACCAGGACATATCCTCTTCGAATGAGGCCATGCCTTGGCAGCTGTACAGAGATCATGGCCACGCCCCAAGCCCAGAAAGCCAAAGTGCATTCTGGATTCACGAGGCTGCTAGCATGGCAAAAATGTGTCCTGTGGTGTGTCCTCTTTCTAAATACTGATTTCCCACCAAACATTGCAAAAATGTAATATGCAGTGATTCTGAGACAGAACCCCTGAGTTTCATTCCTCATATGGGAATGAAACGAATATCAGATACATATGGTTGATGCTACAGTGGTTTAAAGACATACTCTCCTATTAAACCCCATTGTAACCACTGCAGCAATGTCTCCGGTTTAACCACGGCAAAGTTAAATGCTACACAGAACAGTAAAATAAGGCCTGGGGAAGGTTGTACTTCACCAATATACATAGCTTAACTATGTCTAAGTGTTTTAGGCTGTAAGATTATCTGTAAGCAACAACACCATTGGCCCACTGGACTCATTTAAGGTGCTTTAAGGGTAGGTCCATATTACGTACATCGACATTTCCTAATTGTGCAGCAATGGACTGCATTTATATATAGTGCTTTTATCCAAAGCGCTTTACATTTGCCTCAACAACAACCAGCTGGTCGGGAGCAGTTAGGGTAAGGTGTCTTGCTCAGGGACACCTCGACAATTAGCTAGGCGGAGCTGGGGATCGAACCAGCAACCTTCCAGTTGCCAGACAACCGCTCTACCCCCTGAGCTACTGTCGCCCGTATATCACAGTCAATCACAGTCGGGTTTATATTAAGGTGAATCAAGATAACCTAAGATATGCTGGGCTAAGTTAAGTTAAAGGTAGTTAAGGTAAGGTATAGTGTGGTATATTACAGTATGGTATGGTCGTTTATGGATAAACAATGCTTTAAATTGTGTTAAGAAATATAAAATGATGAGATAGTTGTATTCTTGGATCAGGCATACAGTTGTTCATGTTATATTTAGTTATTTACTTATTTTTGTTTTCAGATATCTCTGTATGAACATTGCCACTGTGTACAAAAAAAACTGCAACATATGCATACATACTGTATAACCCTGAGGTCCCTACATCAGGGGAGTCCTAAATCAAGTCGCTCGAACGCTCTCTGTGCAGCTGCACTCCTAGTTAGTTACAATTGTGGGTGGCTTCTTCTAAGCGTATGGTAATGGCTTGGTAATGATGCTGAAACTCCAGCGAGGTGGCTGTGGGCAGAGAGCTAACACAGAGGGAAATTGAGAGCTGGGTGGCCTTCCCACAATGTCTCCAGATTAAGATAGGGGTAGGTTAGTTTATATTGGCATATACAACGCGTGCTGTACTGTGAATAAAGTGTGACCCATGCAGATCTATATCTATCAAGGTTTATCAGCAGGTTGACATCATGCATGACGACGTTTCCGAGAACTTGTGTCTCCCCTACCAATTTCCTTGTAAGAATGTAACATTAAAACAAAGCATATCCCGCAGAGAGATGACATAGTACTCGACAGATGGGATTCACGTTACCCGATTTCTGACAATATTACACGTCATATTCGGTTACAGCTCTCCCAAGGTCACACATCGAGGATGATAATACATTTGATTTCCTAGATATAGATCTCCTTCTATCACATGGAGTGACTGAGTTGACGGCTACATAGTGGACCTATTAACCCCTATCAGAAGCTATTGGACAGCGTTTTGGAGTTTTTGGCTAAGTGTTTTGGGTAAAGTGGAATATAGTCAATAAAAATTGCGATTGCAACTCATTTATTAAGTCCTCTAAAATCCAACAGACAAATATATGTTTTGATTACAAAAGATTACAGTGGAAAGCATCTTGCGTTCCAGAAATAATCCGCTAAATCTGTTCTAATCGGAATCTAGCGGACACAGCATCAGCAACAGCATCTCAATGTTAACGTATTCCCGTGTAACTTACTCAACATTATGCCATTGTTATTGATGTTATATAACGTCCTTATATGAACTCATCGTACGTTGTTTTTCTGTATTCTTAGTTCCTTAGCGTCCCTTAGTTCATAACACTGAAGGACAATCAAAGGGCAATTTCAGAGGAATCCTGTTCCTCGTTGGCTCATAGATAGAAATCTAAAAATATATTTTCCTCTTCCTCCGCTTGTAGAAAAAAAAACCCCAGCAGAGGTCACTTAGGTATTTGAGCTTCATATCAGGGCGCAATTTGGTCCCGACTTTCCCCCCATGATGGACGAAATCAGTCTAAAAATCAATTCTAGCTTTACATTTTCAGCTCTGGGGAGGACGGAGTGCAAGGCAGAGCTCTGCAGCAGCTCTTCCAATGTTAAATAGCCGTCAGTAAGGATTTCATCATTTCCTGGGGCATGCTGTATTACTTAACAAGCCCTTTAGGCTATGGATAGATAGATACATCGTGTGTGTGTGTGGAGCAGGGGGGAGTGGAAGTCACACAGCCGTATCCCTGTGATGCTACCTCCTCACCGCCACCACACTCCAGGGGGTGATGAGCAGCCCAGAGCTGTGTGTATCTGTGTCCTTCAGAGCGGAGGCTGACGAGATGCCCCAAGCATCCACTGTCATAGCGTGAGGAAACCGAGTGTCGGAAAGTATATTCTCAAATATTCGTGAATTAAATTAAATTAAACATTCCTCAATTTTATTTTGTTGTATTTTATTTTATGCCATTAAATTAGTGCTGTCTTCTGTTGACCATATCACTGTTGATGTGCAGTGATGATTACATATTAGAAATGGGCTGTTTAATAATTAATCGTGTCTACGTTGACCCTGGCGTCACTACCCAGCAGAACTCTGGAAAGCAAAGTCAGTCTTCATACGTGTGATCTGCCTCTCCCTGGGTGAGTGTCTGAGTGTCAGCCAGCGTTTCAAGTCGAGGATGGTGCAGTCTGTAGGAGCTGGTGCTTTGATGGACTGCCCTCCCCTTCCCGAGGTTCAAGCAAATATACACAGCGTTGCTTTTTCCTTTGGCTCACTCAGACCTTTCTGTCTTTCCCTCTCCCTCGCTCATTTCTCTCTCTGTCATTTTAATAAATGCACACGCACACACACACAGTCTCACAAAAGAGGCATAAATTATAAAAAAACGAAATAAACAAATTCATACTTTGTCTCCCTCCCAAGTTCGTATCCTCTGTATTGTGACACATATAACACATCTATGTACGGTAATGACATTCATGCACACGTTTGTTTCCTTGCAAATCCACAGCACAGACTAAGACAGAAAATGTGTCCAGAGGTGATTTCCTGCGGGTGAATGGGACTGAAGTTAGAAATGTAGTCCAGTGTGTGTGTGTGTGTGTGTGTGTGTGTGTGTGTGTGAGACTTGTGTGATGTTCTGTGACTGTTGTGTACACTTGTTGGTACACCTGTTGTGTACACCGGTTGTGTACACCGGTTGTGTACACCCGTTGTGTACACCGGTTGTGTACACCCGTTGTGTACACCAGTTGTCTCATTCATTGTCTCATTGTGTACACACCTACCTCACCTAAAAATATGTCCATCAAACATTCATGGTTGCTATGGAGATTGCATTGTGAAAAGCTGAATTTATTACTCTTGAGCTAATGTCTGCCGATCACCGAGGGGGGGATGTGTGTTGGTTAATTAGCTTTAGGCATAAAAACACAGTATGTCGTCACCTTGGTCACAGATGTGTTATTTAGTTGGAACGGCTTTGAAAAGACATGAATTATTAATGGGGACTCAACACAATGTGTGCTGTAATTATCGTCGGGGTAATAGTTATGATTTGTAAATCGTCTTCTTTTGCATCGTTGCCATGTTGTTGTCAACGTGATATAAATCAACAAAAACAACAGCACTGAAAACCTTGGGTCCATCTGCTCATACATATTTACCATTAAGTATAGAGTTTTAGGACATTTTAGGAGGACATTTTAGGTGAAGGACTTAGATTTAATACCTGGAATTTGATTTTAAAACATAGATTTATTATCTAAATGGTAAATGGATTGCGTTTATATAGCGCTCTTATCCAAAGCGCTTTACATTGCCTCACATTAACCCATTCATACACCGACGGCAGAGTCAACCATGCAAGGCGACAACCGGCTCGTCGGGAGCAGTTAGGGTTAGGTGTCTCGCTCAGAGACAACTCGACACTTAGCTAGGGGGAGCCGGGGAGTTACCAGACTATTGGCAAGCTTGGTAAACGTTATGCAACATTTGGGCTGAATGTGCAAAAAGTGAAACACATTTTGCAAACAGTGAAAGTTCACGTACAGCTTTGAAAACAGTACTGCTCTGAGTGGAACCGCCTGCATGTAGCAGTGTGGGGGTAATGAACGTTGGTGCAGTGTCCAATGGGTTGCCCCAGCAATGCGAAGGCTACCAATAACACTTCCACCTGCTTCCTGGCGACTTGGCCGTTACTGAGTCGCCCTCCGATCAACCTTTAGAAATAATAAGGGCCAATGCAAATGTAGCATATGCTAGTGATCAAACATGTCATGAGCAAAAACACAACACATATACCTTCTCTCGGGGTAATCCGTACCATATGCTGCCAGTTCAGCTGTGGTTTGAGCCACTCACTTGACACTACGCTTGCAGTTCAGGACAGATTTCTAGCAGTGTTGTGTATATAAGAAAAAAGTGTTTGCAGCCCTATGTAAAAATATGAGTCTTAGGCCTGTCACAGATGCTTTACTCAAGCAAAGTCATTTCATTCTCTGCGGCTCCCAGTCTCACTCCAGCCCACACTCTATTTCTATCTATCAACTCTCGCATCGTGACATGAAATGAAATCCATTGTGTTCACACTACCTCATCTGCGAAGCTAAAACATGCTAGCGAACAGCAACACAACAGATAGGGCGACCGATGGTTGAATGAGATCTGTCAAGATTCATGCCCATGTGGCGATCTGCAGTATGTAGGCTTCCCAGGAGTGTGG
>OMKP01091675.1:0-15886 GCA_900302375.1 Bathygadus melanobranchus | reverse complement strand
GGTTTCCAGGCTTTGATATTTGTACATTGGTCGCCGAGCTTCTCTGTGAATGTTTGCCACCTTGTATTTGCCTTCATTTTCCTTCTTGATCTTCTCAACATCCAGGATCAACGCCCAGGCATGGCCTCTGAGCTGGAGAGGAATCCCCTTATACACTCGCTTCATCATCTAACCAGGAGAGGAGAGGAGAGGAGAGAAGAGGACAGGAGAGGAGATGAGAGAGGAGGGGCGGAGAGGAGAAAAGAGGAGAGCAGAGGAGATGAGAGGAGCAGAGAGGAGAGGAGTGGAGAGGAGAGGAGAAGAGAGGAGGTTAAGCAGTGTGATGCATTTGAATACAAATTACTTAAAATAAATACATTGTATGTGTAGTGTTACTTGTGAGTGACGTGTTTGCCGGGGGTGGGGGGTGAGAAGTATGGTAATACTCACTCTATCACTATTTCTGTATTTCTCCCATTTCCTCAGCATCTTCAGCCATTTTTCTACCCTCTCTAATTCTTGCTGCTTCCGCTACCAAGG
The DNA here is from genome assembly GCA_900302375.1 of Bathygadus melanobranchus. Classification (NCBI taxonomy): domain Eukaryota; kingdom Metazoa; phylum Chordata; class Actinopteri; order Gadiformes; family Macrouridae; genus Bathygadus; species Bathygadus melanobranchus. Next base: position 15,367 of record OMKP01091675.1, on the reverse strand, counting down.
AGATAGAACAGGGTGAATACTAAAAACAACGAACTACACGCTCCAGATAAAACATTGATCTGTTGAACTGTCTCTTCAGTGTAGTTTTATTGGCCATGTTACTACAGGGAATGCGTACGGGGGAAGGGATGGATTTGGACACACACACACCAAATGTGATGCACTCGTGTGCTGGTCTGCCTTACCTTCTCCTCGTATACGCTGGGGGCCGGCAGGTTGTTCTCACTGGTAACAACACACAAGACAACACGATTACACATCACGACAGGCTATTTAGCTGCATCTAACGTGCTATTGGCGGACAGCCTCACTGTGCTGTGCCCAGGGAAACATGTCTTACTGCATGAATCCCAAACGGTCAGTGACTCGGTACACGCTGTAGTCAGCATCCTCCCAAGGGTCGATGTCAACATCCCCCTGCCTGCCCTGCACACACACACACACACACACAAATCAGCAGCATTAACAGCAAGCCTTCCTCAGTAAGATATTTTAAACGATTTTAAGGTGTAACGTCAAATTTAGCATTTCCTGAATTACGACTAATAATAATAACACTCGCGATATATTATTAGTCTGGGCCTGTCATCGTCTCGTAGTATGAGGTGTGAGACTCATATTCATAGTGTGCATAGACTAGCAGAGAATCTGTTCACGGTTCCATAGAAACATAGATGTGGTGGCTGTGATGACGCAGCAGCCTCTGCTCCGGGCCAGACAGCAGCATGGAAACACACTGAGCTGCCTGGGAAATGTGAACAAAGAAAACTGCATGGATTTGATCGTAGACTGATTCTATCTGAGAACCCCCTCCCCTTCCTCTCCAGAGGCACACTGCCGGCTGTATAAAATAGTCTAAAAATACTAAAAATAGTTTCCTCACACAGGCTGTCGAGAGAGGGAGAGTGACACGGAGTGAGAGGGAGAGAGAATGAGGTAGCGAGAGAGAGAGAGAGAGAGAGCAGGGATAATACTGAATGATAATATAATGAAATGGGGACAGGGAAAGAGGTGACATGAATCTAGGAGAGGATTCTCAGAAGAGTTTCCCAGCTTCCGACATCTGCTGATGCCGGGGTTGGACCTGGGCGGTCAGGTGAGGCCAGCCACTCTCGTACTGAGTGAGAATTCGGCATGTGTCCCCGGAGTACGACAAATAAATAAATAAATAAAATAAATCGCTATGGGCCGTGACACAGCTGTTGCTATGGCTCCAAGAGGCCTGCCCCTGTGCACGCTCACGCAGACTCACACATGCACAGTCTAGACACCACTGTCTATGCCAAGACAGTGAGCTAAATATGACCTCCCAGGGGGTCACTGAGTTCAACCCATCCCATTCCGTTCTAACTTCTTCTTTTTTTTTTAACATGGTCAGGATAGTGTAGTGGTTTAGGTGTTTGACTCCCATCCCAAAGGTTCTGGGTTCAAGCCACAGACTGAAAGACAAACGGACATAGCGTCTGTGACGTTAATTACTGGTTTACACACGGCTGTTGTGAAGCCCTAGACTTCACTTTACAGGCTTTTCTCTTAGTATTCTGAGAATTGAATCACAATTTTCTCATTGACTTAGATGGTGAGCGTCCTTTTTGCATCCAACCACTGTGGGCCACCTATAGGCTGATGAAATACGTGTTAACCAGGGCTTCATAAACAGACCGCCAGGACTTCACAAACAGGCTGCTGCTTGGTTCGAGCCCAGGTGTATGCAGCTGGCCTCTTAGAGTAGGCATCCTAGAGAAAGACGCTAAACCCCTACCTGCTGCTTCATGACATGCATCAGGATTGACTGTAATTCATTTTGGACAAAAGCATCTGATAAATGACTATTGACTGTCATTATTATTATTATTATATTATTTTGATGTATTGTTCTTGCATCAGCATGTCCAGAACACACAACAACTTAAGGAGCCCATAAACAACAGTGCTCGGTATGCAACCAAGAAAATACACATGAAAATGTCATGCGAAACATTTGCCATGTTTCAGATCCATGCAGGCATGCTCCTCACCTTGGCATACTTCAAGATGATATGGGAACGTTCCTCTGCTATCAGCTTCTCAATGTCTTTCTTCATGTCAATATCTGGAAGGAGGAGGGAGACCATCGTGGATTAACAGCAGGTAGTTACAAAAAAACACTACTTATGGACAGATGAAGAGACACAACAGCAAACAAACATCTCATGCGTGTGGGCGACTTCTAGCAGCTGAACAACTCAGCTGAACAACTCAAATGACTGTTGCTGTTATATAAGGAGTTATGAACCAACACATCGATTGCATGAAATATAGTTATTATAGAGTTAAATATAGTTAATACAGTTGATTTGATCAGGGTTTGAGCAGGTATAAAGTGGATCAGATAGTACCATAACACATGAGCATAGGTTATGTTTGTCACCAGGAGTTGATTACAGCAAGGTCGTCAGCTTTGTTGGCATTCATAACTAAGACCTGCAATTGTCTCCCTATGCTTCCTACACCCCCGATCCCATGACATATCTCTCTGATGTCTGTACATTGTTGGCCTCTTCTCTCGTCTACAGTATGATGGTGTCCGGTGGTGTTGATTTAGGGTGATTCAATGCACATCTAAATATATGTCGAACTCTATTATGAAGACACAGAAATGTGTGTCTGACGTGACATCACACCTTGAATGGCCTTATACTCGTACATGTTTCATATAATGAGCATAATTAGACTATTTAACTATCATAATGTTGTCATGTAATGTATATTCAATATGGTTTAAAAATCCCCCGATTACAATCAATTATGCCTTGAGTCTGGTGACACATGGGTTCAATTACCTCTAAATGTGCATATTGATTATGAAACCACAGAGGCTCCAGGTTTGGGCTGACTTGACCGGGAGGGCGATCAGCGTAGCGGCCTGGTGAGTCCATCAGAGAGAGAGGCTGTTAACAGTAATACAAGCGTCCTGGGAACCATCAGCTCTGCCCGCATGTGGCCTATCACTGCACTCCACACACCCCCACACCCACTCCCACAAGGGCATCCGCCACACACACACACACACACACACAATATACAAACAGACTAGCAATGTTCATCAGCACAGAGGCTTCATGACAGGAAAAACAAGCTCTGATTGAAATCCGATATGGTCCCTTCCCTTTTGAATTTTTTTAAAATTTGTATTTACATGCACACAGTGACACGCAACGCTGCTCTCCATGTGTGTGTGTGGTTAAATATACGCTCCAGAACAAAGCGATGAGGGTATTAATACTGGATAATCCACATTCTCTACAGTGATCTTCACAAATTCCACAACAGTCACAATCAGGACGCATTGTAGGACACATTAACCATTTGGATTAGGGCTATCTCTAAAGCAGGATTATGCAATGAGAGTCTGCTATTCCCAATCTGGGTACGACTTGGGAACAATGGTGCCATGTTCCACTTGGGTGGCTGTATGTGTGTTAAACTATGCTCCATGGTAAGGTAGATAGAGTGGTGTTGTAGTGTTGATGGGGATAACTGTGTTTATTAATATTGAATCTGTGTGGCCTGTTGTCCTAGGCCGACATTGGTGTGTTTGTATCTTGGGGGTTACATGAGTTTGTTGTTATTTATGTGCAAGCTGTTTGGTGTGGGGACAATCAAACTGTTTTTAACTTTGGAGCTTTTTTGCTGTGCTGTTGACTTTACATCTCTATAGACTTTTTGTTTACCCAAAGTAGTGGTGGCTTGACAACCACGACATCAATGCACCCCAAGGCGAATCTTACGTACACTGCACTGGATTTAAGGACCCCGTTTTCCCAACATTTTGGGTCTAACCATAGGGTCTAAGTGATTCATGTTTTATTTCTCTGTAGGGATAATTTCCATAATAACACAATCTGAGCCTGTCAGTGGCAAAACAAGAGCTTTTAGAGGACCATTGACGGAGCAGTGTTGCCCAAAGGGTTACAATGCAGGCGTCTTGCGGCTGTGTTCTCGCTCAATGCTGGACCAATTTCAAAAATTCTCGTCCGCATTAGTTAGACCTAAAATGATGGGGAAATGGGGTCCAGGTTGAAAAATCCAGAAGTTATCCTTTAACCCAGCCAGACAGTGGCTGCATAAACGTCCACGAATATTGTCAAACAGAAAGGAGAGAGTTTGGGAGTGAAAAAACCCAAACCTGCTTCCAGCTTAGTAATGATACTTTAAACGAGCCCATCATCAGAGTCATATGGCAGGGGCTGCATGTGGTCAGCTGAATCACAGAGGCCGTGGTATACTGGCTCTATCCCAGTTCCTCTAGCCCTGAACAATTAGAGGGAGGCTACAGTGGACCATCCTACACTTACTATTTATGGGTATAGGCTACAGAAACATGGCCAGTTGTTTTCATTTCGTTCCAAATCACTCTGACACTCATGTACAGAAGTAGGCTGGAGTGCAGATGTTCAAATAGCCCATTACTAGCTTGGCCTACATTACTACGATTAGCCTACTAGGCCTATGGGTTATACATTCAAAGCTCTCCAGACATACCATGTTCACATGCGCTGGAGAAGAGGGAACAAAAAGCGCACGCACGGGCGCGCGCGCGCGCGCGCACACACACACACACACACACACACACACACACGTCACTTTGTTTTGGAATGCAGCTGCAGATCAGCTGTTTAGTACCGGATAGACCCGACTCGATCGAACCGATAAACACACGCTATAGGCCTACCAACAGCCTACTTGACCAGACCGTACTTTATCAATTAGACGCCCCAGCGCGCATTCCGTTGGACGCGTTGAATAACGAGGGCAGATGACGCTCGTACCGTCACGATAAATAAAGCTGAGATTTCGGTCGTATTCATCATAGTTCGTGGAGCGAGGGAGAATTACATCGACCCAGCAATTGGTCTAATTAACAGTGAGAACCCTTGCCTGGTAATAAATCCATAGGCAAATTGAGTCCGTGGACATTGACTTGACGCTTATTTATTGTCGTGATAATAAACAAGGAGCTCTCATAGCCTATAGGAGAAAACTGCGATTAGAAAATAACAGAAAATATGTATTACCGTGTGGGTGGGTTATCTCTCTGCGCTCTCGGTGCCGCCACAACGCTTACATTCTTCTATAGGCATTCTTTTGTTGCTGCTATAATTTCGGATACAGCAGGGCTGTCACCTTTCCGCCGAGTTGACAACAATAGCTGTTCTCCGACAGTCCCGTTGTGATGAGCGAACACGCACACGGGCTACAGCGCACGGGATAGGCTGCTGGTCAAGGATCACAGCCGCCGACTGAGCAGGCGCGGGAGCGTGGCACCAAGCAACCGATATGTCACCGTTTCCCCATCAGACGCAGAGAGATCGGAGATGGTGGTTTTGGCGACATCTGGTGTGCGTATACGGTAATAGGCCTACATAAAGACCATGAACGACTAGAAGTTGTCGTGAAGAACGAAGCAGGCCTATTCATGAATAGTATTATTATTAGCCTACTATATATTATATGTTGCAAATAACCGTTACAATACAAAGAAGTGACATGAAACACAGAACATTGAATAAAGTATTTCATTGCAACTTTTGATTGCAATCTGGCGACATCTGGCGTGCGTGTACAAGTATAGGCCTACATAGGCGTACTGTATATAGGCTAAGCAGACATTTATTTATAGGGTGATAAAAACGAGGTTGGCCTAAAACTGATTTATTTCATGTTGTAAATAAAAATTTTTTTAAAAAAACATGAAACACAGAAAATATAACTAAGTATTTCATTGGAATTTTTAATTCACTGAATTATAATAATTGTGATTGTGGAAATGTGGATATAGAAATACAGATGAGCTATGTGACCTATTTATGCATACATAGTATATAAAAAAAACAATGGATATACAAACAATATTTGTGTGCAATATGCTTAGTTTTAAACAGTACAAATGTCAACACTCCAAAGATATACAGAATAAAACACTAAAAACAATCCCTTTTACCACATTTTCCTGAATCAAGAATCAGAATCCTATGTTTTCATTTGGTGTTGAAGCACGATAGGTAGGCAGACTGGCAAGCTCACGACTTAATAGGACATAAAAAGGACGATTTATCCCAATCAATGTTCCCATGGTTTATAACAGTAACCGTTTGGGAGTATAGCTGCATGATGGCTTTAGTAGGCATCTTATAAATCTGTATTCACTGACATTCGTGCTGTCCTGTGTTTATCTGTATTCCAATGTCTCCGATTGTATCTGATTGGTCAACGTAAGTACGTCCAATCAGATAGATGTTATATATTTGGATATAGATGAACAGGTATAGACCATGTTATGATATGTTATGATAGATGATCTTATATACCCAGCTGTTTTAGTTCTTCTGGCCAGTTGCTTAGTCGGATTTCCTCTAGAGCCTGACCTGACTGGAATCGGTCGATATACATTGTCATCTTGCTGTTGGTTTCATTTGATCGCATTGCTTCAGTCAAGTTCAAGTTCTTGTAAAATGTACATTGATCATTATGAGGGTGAGGTCAATATGGACGATTCATTTACAGTAGGAGCACACATGCTGTGCCAATACCTTGTTTCTCCCAATTCCTATGTCACCATGAAACCTAAAAACAAACAATCAAACATACCTCAACAATAAACCTGATAAAACCTCCCTTTCCTACTTCTCTTCGCACTTCAAACGGAAGACGTTAGAACACAAAAGGAACAAGAGAACTATGGCCACAAGGTGCAGGGTACGAGCCTTCAAGGAGGAGTTTAAAAGATGGCGGAAGGTGCCGTAACGCCTGACAAGAACACCAGCTGGCGCAGTTCTAGTGGTTTCTGTTTGAGCTTCTATGTCCTCCATCCAATGTTGTTATTTGTATGGATGACACTGCCAACTCGGCTCTTCTCGTCTGATGCCAACAAGAACTGGGTATAGATTTCGTGACCCAGAAGCTCAGTGTAAACAAGGTGTTAGTTGTGATAAAGAATAGTGGTTTGTAGTCGAATGACTAAGTGGTGAGGCCTTGGACATGCTCAGCCATTTTCACAGGACTTTCAGAGTGGTTGAGGGCCCTAAATGGTTATCTGATCAGTTAGTCCAGGCGTAATTATAAAAGCCTTTGTCCTGCCACAGTTGGCAGCGGACGGTAAGGTTGCTCTCGTCCTTGTTCAGTCTGTTGGACAGGAGAGCAGTGGCTGCTGGGTACTCTGGCCACTCGTCCACCATCCTCCCTGAAAGTCAGAAAAGAAGAAGGAGGCGAACGCAACATTTAGTCATCAGCTGATACTCAGAAAAACACAAAACAATATAAACAGTGAATAGCATACAGTACACTATGCACTACGTCGGCATACAGCAGTTCTTATGCTTGTATACACCTCGAAAGGCACTTTAAAATCCTGTGTATTATTATTATTATATGGCAGTAATCCTACCCTCTTGGGCAAAGTGGACAAGGTGGTGTGTGAAAAGGTCCTGGAATTCCGTGTCGTCAGCGGAGAGGGGTTTCTCCAGAAAGGCTTCCAAACCTCCAAAGAAGGCCAGGGATTCAAGCATATGGAAGGAGAAGCGACTGTGGAAAGGCACCAGGTCTTGCGCCGAGGTGTTTACGGCACTAGAGGGCGTGTGTGTCACTATGTAGCGATACACAGGACTGCCCAGGGCCTCTGGGGAGAAGACAAGTCAGGCTGGTTTACGAAGCTCTTTGCTACAACGACAGCCTCAACATATTTGACAGTGAATGATTTATAATGAATGGATAGTCCTTCAAACCTCTTTTATGTTTACATGGTGTTGTTCCTTATCCATGGCGATGTCACTTTCGTTGCACATGCATTACACAATGTAGCTTCATGAATTGGTTAGAGTGTGCATCCTGCCGGCTTACTTGCTGCCCTGGAGGCCTTGTCATTGGCCGGGCAGGTGACCCTCATGTCAGAAACCATGCTGGTGTAGGCCCTCTCGGGACAGCGGTCCAAGGTGGGACAGGGAGCTGAGCTGGGGTACAGGTCCAAAGCCTCCCGGGGAAGGTCCTCACCGAAGGGTTTCAGTTTTTCTGAGGGAATCGGGAATTCAGAACAGAAACATCTGTTGTCAAAACTGGCAGTAGCAAACAACTTAAATGTTGTTTGTTTGCGTTTTTTATATTGATAACCTCTATAGAAACTACAATTAACGTGGACCCAAATCTACTAAAAACTAGAAGTACAGGATAAACAGCGCACTTGGTATTTCTCCAATGTATCATTATCCACTCCACAGAAGGACTGAATAGCAGAAAACAGTACGTGTATGTCTATAATGTGCTGATTAAAATCGCTCACAAATCCCTAATTTCTCATTCGGATTAATAATCGTACTAAGCTCTCACCGGTAACAAACCACTGGTAGTCACCCCAAGTCCAGAGAGAGATGTTTTCAAATGAAGGGCTATGGGGAATATAGAAAACATATTAAAAGGAATGCAGATGCCACACACGCACACACACACGCGATACTTAAACCAGGAGAGAGCGGTCACCCATAGTCAACTTCCTGCTCCGTCGTGCCCACCAGGAACGGCACATCGTTGAAACCTGATCCTTTCTCCCACGACTCAAACGGCGGTTCAGGGACAACGTATCCGTCCACCACGGCAATGGGGCCATAGAATCCTCCTTTAGTGGGCAGATCCATCATGCCGTCTCCCCCCCAGGACGGGTACTCCTCCCAGGGGATGGCCTTGTGGGAGGTTCAACACAGGCAGATACACTGAGCTGCAGTGTACAGCGTAATGTTCATTCATGAAAGGAAAAGCCCTATGTAGTTCAGCGTTGGCCACATCATTAATGATATGCAAAGTTATGACAAACAAAAATATGATTTTTTTTGTAAGTAAACTTTTAATTATGCTGACGTTTTCCTTTAACTTTGTGAGTCTATTATAATTGTGGGGTTCTCTAGTTTATTCTAGAAGGCGCCAGAAAATGTAAAATGTAATTTTTTTTAATGTTGAGATTTTCGTCTACTTTACTTACAATAAAAATAAGATAAATAATAAAATATTGCTGTCTGTGTGTGTGCTTGTGTGTTTAAGTGCCCTACCTGCAGAACCTGTGTGAGGGAGAGACCTCTGAGGCAGGCCAGGTCGGTGCAGCTCGTCTTCTGCAGGAACACCAGGTTGTCGGACTCTGCCTTGGCTAGCGACACGTTGTAAACGTAGGAGCCACTCATGTCCACCGCGGCATGAAACAGACCCTTGGCCAGGGGGGACATCATCAAAGTCCAAACCGATGTGCCACCTGACACAGAGAGGTCCAGCAAAACACACATGCTTTTATTCCCTGATTATCAACAATCAATTCAATTGCTATCATCATTAGTCTCCATCGCACTAGTAAATTACAAAACCAATCTGAAAAATACAGAAATATAATAAAACCATAAGCAGTCAAGCAATCTGCAAATGATATTTATAGCAATTGTTGCTGCTGTACATGAAAGTGACATGAAAGTGACTAAGTGACTTTCCAGGGCTCCTCCTATATCAGGACACAGGTGAATGTTGAATAAACCAGTTTATTGCAGAGTTTGTAGCTGAATGTAGACACAGCAGGTGGTAACTGCTAGCATGCTAGTGTTCCCCTGAGTGTGTGTGCTGATGGCTGCTTTAACCTGAGGGCATTGATTAGCCAATGCACTCTTTGGATGAGGCCGTTTTGAAATCACACATTGAAATCAACTGCAATGGCAGTTCATGGGTGGTCCCTGTAGCTTTGATGTTTTGAAGTTGATTCAGTGTTGAATCAACTTGTATTACAATGATATGGATCAATGTCCTAGGTGTAATTTGTTGTATTTGCTGTTGACGTTCATACCAGAGCTGTGTCCAAATATGGTCACCCTCGTAGGATCACCTCCAAACACGTGGATGTTCCTCTGAACCCACTGAAGGGCAGCTATCTGGTCCATGAAGCCATAGTTCCCTGTGGAAAGGAACAATGTGCCAAAGCTGGAACAAAACCACCGCAGCCAATGTCTTGGTGAATACAACCACTCTCTTGTCATTTCTTTCATCAGCTATCTCAAATGTACTTTAATGTCTAACGCCGACCTCGCAATGTGCTGCCGCAGAGAAAATGTGCAATTATTTCAACTTTGACCTGCCGCGCTGCATGTCGTAACCAATAGATTTGCAGCGTCTTGACGCGTCTCAAGTGAACACACCTTAACTCTGCGGTGAGGACTGACCTGAGGTGTTGGTGGGGGAGCCCTCCCTCAGCATCTCCAGCGCCATGAAGCCGAAGGCGTTCAGCCTGTAGTTGAAGCTGACGTACACAATTTTCGTGCGGTAGGCTAGCTGCGCTGTGGGCGAGTAGCCCGCCTCCCCTCCGCTGAACATCATCAGGGAGCCCCCGTGGATCCAGACCATCACGGGGAGTTTGGCGTCCGCCTGCAGCGTGGGCGTCCACACATTGACGAAGAGACAGTCCTCCTGACCCACCACCTTGTTCGTCTTGGAGAGCGGCTCCATCTGGGGACGCATCTGGGGGCACACGCTGCGGAAGCGGGTGGCGTCCCTTGCGTCGTTCCCCAGCGGCTTTTGCGGTTTGGCCGGGGGGGCCCAGCGTAGCGCACCGATGGGAGGGGCCGAGTAGCGCATGCCTCTGAAGGAGTAGGCACCGCTTTCCTGGAGAAGGTGACGTTACAATCTCACATCCTGTCCCAGTTTGGCTAATTTCTCCCCCGAAACGGCTTCACAATATATCGCATTTGTGTTGATGTGATGTCATTTTATTGTATTTTTTAAAAGTAATATTTTCAGTGGTTATTTATGATTTGTGTGGTTATTTATTCACTTGAATGAATCCATTTTTATTCTCTTTTATCTGATGTTTATTTATCTGTTATCGCTATGTAATTTCCTGATGGGTGGGTTGTTTTTAATGTCTGTACACAGGGCCTCATTTGTAAAAGAGCCCTGGGAGGGACTCAATTGAGTTTTCTGTAGAAATAAAGTGGATATATAAATATATTCAAAAAGAGAACAGGACTACATGTTTATTTCACATCCCTATGACACGTCAACAACAAGCAAAAAAGACTCACATGTTTTCCCTGGTAATTGCCACTATCGGTGGTCACTTGGGCCAGCCCAGGGGGCAGAGTTTGGGATACATAGGCAAGGTATGTCGCCAAGCTGAGCAGGGAGAGCACCCCCAGGGTGATCAGCGTGATGCAGCCTTTAGAGAGCACCAGGAAGGGACTAATGTAGTGTCTCCGCCGAACATACTGCACCTCGTCCTCATCCTCCTCCTCCTGCACCAGGTAGCGGTACTCCGTCCTCTCGGGGATCTCAAACGTGTCTTCATTCATCTCTGTTCTGTTGTAATGGCGCACAAGTGATGATAAGAAATGACTTGATATTCGAAATGGGGCAAAAGGCTGTTTTAACAACTCACAGGGGCAACAAAGCTGAGAAATATACACACACACACACCTTTTGAAATGATGGTTCCTAAGTCCTAACGACGAATGTTTCATATATGGAGTCCAGCATGTGGAATTATTAAGTTAACACGTTAAAATAAACAGTCCAACACTTGTCTCTCTGCGTGTCTATTTGGAAATAGTGTGAGGACAATAATACATGTATTTATATTTGTAGTTATATGTTTATAGCCGGACAGGGTGTCCCTCAGAGCAGATACGTGTGGAATACGATATTTTTGAAGAGACAATGTGCGTGTAAGGCATAATAATTAAACAATGTTGCGTTTAGGTGTTTGTAGGTGTGCCTTCCGTTCCAAAGTTCCTCCAGTTTTCACGACAGCTTCCTCCACGTCTTGTTTTGTATAGTTAGATTTTTATAACTATACAATATTTTCACTGTCTGTCTAGAGTCGAACTAAAACTCACCATTTCAAGATACTGCTGCATATGCAAGTGAATGTATAATTCGCGATAATAACAACAACACCAACAATACACTGACGCACTTAACTTTGAGCTCTGCTATGCGCGCAATGCGCAGGACACGACCACTGTTTTACTTTCCAACATTTAAAGGGCCAGTACACATGCAAATACAGTATTTGAGCCTGTTTTATACAGTCTATGGCTGGAGCTTGTGTTACAGGCGTTTATTATGTTGTTCCTCTAGCCTCGTGACACCATGTGTCACTTGAATTGCACAAAACAGATTAGCAGAGTATGATGTAGTCATGATCCTTTATTCGCGTAACTTATGTAATTGTATTGTTTTTGTCAACAGTAATTCAATCCCATTCAATGTTTTTTGAATGGTTTATACAACATATATAATTGTCTAATTACAACATGGTAAAATAAGTATAATGTAATAAGTTAAATGTAAGCACTACAACGCGATGTTTAAATTATTATGCATATTGGAAAATATGAAAGCAAAATGCAATACGATATTTTGCCATTCATTTAATCCACGCGTCGTTTTGAGGAAGAATAAGTGAAAGAAGAAAGAGCATGGGTGATGAAAAGAGGAAGAGGAGTAGTGTCAAGGTGAGGAAGAGTAGTGAGAAGAGGAGGTGCATGTTTTGTATGTTTGTACATCCCGGCACTTAAAATAGTACTTGGCATTGTGTAGCATCTTATCCTGGCGATCTTACTGTTTATCAGCATGGGGTCAACCTAGCAATTATGAGTGCTAGAATCTTGTTTCAAATTCCAATCTTACTATACCGTCAGCGATATATTGTTGTTTCACTCTTTCGACACATGCACTTGTAAGTCGCTTTGGACAAAAGCCTCTGCCAAATTCCCTAAATATAAATGGAAAGTGTCAAATATGAGGAGGAGAAGGAGGAGGAGGAAGGAGTAAATGGCGAAGAAGAGTAGCGCAAGAGATGGCAGAAGAGGATGAGTAGGAAATGAGGAATTTGTAAGGGCCTTTCAAATGTATCAAATATATGTTTGTATGTAATAATATTTAAACGTGCTTCACCACATCACAATGCATCCTGCAGCTAGAAGAAAAAGATTTAAATGATTTTCCATGTCAAAGCAGCCCCATAAGAGGATTAAGGTAGGCCTATTGCTATGAAGCCAGAACGGTCATAATCCCTTAGTTAACTGTAAGGAACAATATTTTATAGAGAGCACATTCAACCTTAATCTTTCTAAATCTTGTAATTCAGATTAAACTATGCAGAGAGGGATTTAGAGGCTGTCAACTACGTATATTCCTTGTCTTTTGTTTTACGGGATCATTCTACTGGATGCATGTTTTTATGGAAGGTGTGAAATGCTCTCTGTCGTTATCTTCAACACGAGGTTTGAAGATTATATATATATCAAAGTTCTTATACGTCGTTTGATTTCTGGTGTGTTGTGGATTGACAACCACTAGGGGCTGTAACCACAATCCCAGAGAGAGAGAGAGACGTTTTATAGTACAATAGTACAGTAGAGCTTCAGAGAGCTAATGAGCGCTGTGTCATATTCTGTATCAGCAGAGTTCGAGCTCAACATGGTAAGCAAGTGTTTGAAAGCTTAATGTGGGTTGAACATTTTTGGTCTCACAGGCTTTCATTCATCCTAGGTTTGTTTTAGTTTGTAACTAAAATGCCACATTTCAGAACACAGTGCATACAGGAGGGAGTCTGAAATGTTTGCCACAACTGAAGGCAGATCAATTAATGGATCAATGATGTATTTGTCAATAACTGCTACACTTATTGCGCATGTGTAAAATAAGCTACATCTTATTTTCTGCATGGTTGTTTGTCAAGGTAAATCCTGCCATTGCATCTAATCTCCTATTGTGCATTGTCCCACTTTAAGTATTTAATAAATTATATCAAAGCCTACTTGATGAATGATGCACACATTCTGTTATTCTGAGCCCACGTACACATGCTAGCTCAGTTTACAAGTCCCATTTGTTCTCATTTCCTTTTGGAGGCTTTATGTTCTTTTTAACTGATCTTTTCAGAGAGGTAAACACAATTTCATACAGCAAGGACAAGAACAAATTTAAATGCGCAACAACCTTTTTACGAAGTGAAACGTTCTGTGTTAACCGTCAGTTACTTTGACACTTCCATCACACGACCATATCCGTTGTTTGACCATAAGCAATATGCATAGGCGACACTACTCTCTAATCTTCCCAAAATTACCTTTTTTTGTATGGTCATGGGAAATACAGGCAACATTGTCTATGGAGATAATGATTACAATTACACGGCGAGGTAATCCCCCGCCAACAAGAAACCTTACCCATTTGTTCATTCACTATCTGCTGGCCACGCACGTGTTCTGAAAACAGTCAGTTCAGCGGTTAATGCCAACAGCGAAGATTGGTTTTGATTCGTAGATAGACTGGGATTTGTACGTTGTACTTTGCTTTTGAATGTACATGCCGACCTGCAGCACCAACATCTTCTTGGTATTGTTCAAATACTGTAGATTAGATTAGCCTGTCTGTACACATCCTCTTATACATCCACGCCTGTGACTCGGCATCGTAGCCTTTTCAGAAACGGTTCTTCTATAAAAATGTTTTTGATTCACCTTGAAAGAAAATTCCATTCAATTCCACATCACTTTACTTGTAAATATTTACTTATTTGGCCTACTGAAAAAAACAGATATGTTTACTTGAGTGTTACATGTGTATACACATGTAAACCTGTACACTTTAACTCTTGGATTGGATATGGATAAAAACGAGTGTATTATGTAAGTATTAAGTCCTTTTTTGGTTGTTGGCTATTAATTGTCATTAATTAATCATTAATCAAATCATGAACACTCACACAAGCAAGGTGGGGCAGCCTGTCTTCCAGGGTCACAGTGGAATGTGTGTGGCCTGGGGGGTTCAACAGTTTTAGAAGAACCACCGGGGAGATGAGTTCACACGGTGAATCTGTATCCATCTGTTAGCTAACCGTACATACACACACACACTCAGTAGGGCTGAACAGTTCATCTAAATATTATAAAAATCGCAATATGGCCAAGTGTAATATCCAAATCGCAGGAGCTGCAATTTTTTGATCAGGGTAAAATATGTAAATGTATAACAGCATTATAACCAAACAAACATGTTTTCTTACATCTGGAGAAGAGTAACAGTGGTTCATTCACTGTTACTCTTGTACAGCCAGCTGTAGGAAAACATGTTTGTTTGGACCCCAACAAATGTCACATCATGATAGTTTTTTCACAGTGTAGTGAATCATATCGCAAATCGCAATATCACACACACACACACACACACACACACACACACACACACACACATTCACTATGGTCTGATGCACATCCTACATCTTGGAGGATTTGCTCTGCAAGTCACGGTGAGAGAGTAAAGGCTGTTGCATGCTCCGCAAGAGCAGAGAACTTTGGGCTGTGAG
>OMKP01091668.1:13056-38652 GCA_900302375.1 Bathygadus melanobranchus | reverse complement strand
CTTCAACAACATGCTAAACGCGTTATGTACTGGTATATTAACATGGTATATTAATATACATTTACATACATACGTTTTATATTGGCTCATCACTTTAATATTACAGTGATAAAGTAAAGAGTAGGCCTATTACTTTTAGTACAACAATGCATAATGTTGCCCTCGTGTACTGAAATAGATAAAATACACTTGTAGGGATATGGTGCACTGTGAAAGAAGGAAAAAAGACAGCAGAGCCTGCCAAGCAGCACATGGTACTTGTTAGGCTTTGCTGTAGCACTAAATAAGTCAAGAATGATGATTATAGCAATGTATAGTCCAGCATTACGTTTATGACGATGCGCCTACCTATGGACACATTTCGCATGGACGGTCATGTGTGTGCAATTTACATGTTTACATAATTTGCAGTCAGAAAAGTACAGCAGCACGCATGATTCACTGATGCAGCGCTCATTATAACTGATGTAGCGCTCATCGTGCACTGATGTGACGCCGCATTCAAAGAAAGTGAGACAGGAAACGAGGCAGGAAGGACAACAATGGAAAGAAGTACTCACGATTCGTGCACGTACACTCAACCTCACGCACCATTATGCTCGCGTGACGACAAATAAGGTACAAGGCGGATCACACTAATTAATGAATCCATCATACTCTATAGGCCTGCTCCCGTTTACACATGGTAGTCACACAAGTTAATTTCAATTCTAGAGTATAGGCCTGCTCCCGTTTACACATGGTAGTCACACAAGTTAATTTCTAGAGTATAATAAAGGAACAATTATAGTCTGAGAACACAGTTTAGAGGCGCTACACAACATTAGGTTCAATGATTAAATATGAATGTATTTAATTGACAATTAACTTACCACAGCGCATACGTCGATTTTCTGTCTCGATCCCAAGAATATCAACCGCGCAGCAGTGTGAATGGGATGTGCTGCTTGTCTGTTTAGCCGTCTGTACATTACACTGAGTGGGGTAACAGTGTGGTTGAAATAAGAGGAAGCTCTTGTCAAACCATTAGATGGTGGCAAGCTTTATCTTGCTGCAGTCTAAACAACAAAGCGAGGCAATATGGGAGGCTGGTC
This sequence comes from Bathygadus melanobranchus, assembly GCA_900302375.1. NCBI lineage: Eukaryota > Metazoa > Chordata > Actinopteri > Gadiformes > Macrouridae > Bathygadus > Bathygadus melanobranchus. The sequence continues at coordinate 37,558 of OMKP01091668.1, read as the reverse complement.
CCCCAATTACCACCAATGAACTAACCAAAAACAAGTTCACCCTTAAAACCGAACTAAACAAAGACAACATGTATGGATTGCAGGTTTCTGATATTTTACTTGCAGAGTGTGTAGACTAAACACATAGCAGAAAAAACGTGTGCTTGGACTGTCTCACTGATTTATTTTTGGGGACGTGAGCATTTGTCACTCCCCTTTGTATTAATTACAATTGCGTTTTTATTTGGATAAACGTGTATTGTTATTGTTATTTCGTTTGTTACATGTTTAGGTCTGTAGCAAATCAATAAAGATTTAGGGAACGTAATAAGCTTTTCGCTTTCCGTAGACCCGGAAGCATTGTGCGATTTGGGTCCGTGCATGACTTTGAACCGCGGTGAACGGGCTGCGTGACACCCAGTAAGGGACTGAGAAAACGACCACCGTGTCCCAACTCTTGCACTGCCGACATGAGAGTACTTAAAGCTGGACTCACCCTGGGGAAAAGACACATACTAGCACCAGGAACCGTCACTCTGAAGAACGTAAGATTATCTTGGAGCACAATTACCCGACATCGTTTCACAAATCTCCGTGTGCATGGCAACAGCCCCGTGAATACATAACCACCATCGTCATTAATAACAATAATGTATTAACAATAGTTTATTCTCTAAATATGCTTTATTACAGGTTCTAATAAATAGTTGTCGGACATGCACCTCTGGCATCCTTCCCAACGAGAGGATCCGCAACATCGGGATCTCAGCGCACATTGACTCCGGCAAGACCACCCTGACCGAGCGTGTCCTCTATTACACCGGCAAGATAGCGGAGATCCATGAGGTAAATACAAGAACCGTCTCCATACTTTGTTTGGACTTTTAGTAGCAAGGACCTACGACAAAGCATGCGGGAGGACTAAAGTTCCTTGTTCCTTGTGGTTTGACAGCAGTCATAAATATATGAATGTACTTGTTTCACTGTCTCACATGCTTTTAATTAGCCCAATGTGTATTTTTCTCTCCTGGTGGTGTGTAGGTAAAAGGGAAAGATGGCGTCGGGGCTACCATGGACTCAATGGAGCTGGAGCGACAGAGAGGCATCACTATCCAATCGGCCACTACCTACACCATGTGGAAAGACCACAACATCAACATCATTGACACACCAGGTATTGATGAGGAGAAGGGAGCAGCATAGGGTTGTAGTGATACAGTGTTCCACAGTACAACTCCTAGCCAAAAGCTACTGGGCTGGCTCCCAGATGTAAATGGACTGCATTTATATAGCGCTTTTATCCAAAGCGCTTTACATTCATTCATTTCGCATTCACCCATTCATACACCGACGGCAGTGTCAACCATGCAAGGTAACAACCAGCTCGTCAGGAGCAGTTAGGGTTAGGTATCTTGCTCAAGGACACCTCGACAATTAGCTAGGCGAAGCCGGGGGATCGAACCAGCAACCTTCCGGTTGCCAGACAACCGCTCTACCCACTGAGCTACTGTTGAGATGTCTGCAACCTACCTGTCGGCATCCTTGAGCAAGATGCCTACCCTTCCTGCTCATTAATGATCTGTCTCTGATCTCACTGTCGCTTTGGATAAGTCATCTAAATGACTGAATAGTCAAATAGTGGAAACGCTCATGCGCGAGCGTGTGCGTGACGTCCCTAGTGCGTAGCAGTGTTAGGCATTTCTGATTCAGTATAACGTGGTTGTTATCAAATCTAACTGGCCCTCTTTGGTCACAGGCCACGTGGACTTCACCATTGAGGTGGAGCGAGCCTTGCGTGTGTTGGACGGGGCCGTGCTGGTTCTGTGTGCGGTGGGTGGGGTCCAGTGTCAGACGATGACAGTCAACAGGCAGATGAAGCGTTACAACGTTCCCTTCCTCACCTTCATCAACAAGCTGGATCGAATGGGTGCCAATCCTTACCGGGCCCTGCAGCAAATTAGGTAGAGGAGAAGATCACTGGACACTATTGTTTCAGTTCTGTTTTGTCACCACAACTTGATGACATGGTGTTCCACTTCTGCAGACACTGGAATCCATTTTGTTGTAATCCCTATTGTAATCAAATAATATGGCCCATACAGCACAGTACTACAGGCATACTAAAAGACCCAGGCTCAACATGTAGGGAACAATATGTTTGAAGCACATTAAACTTAGTTAATGAACTTAGCTTGGTTTCTCCTAATTGTATTGTGTTGGTAATTTGTCATTTGTTTGTTTTGCTTTGTCTCCTCATCAGAACCAAACTCCAGCACAACGCAGCCTTTGTCAACATCCCCATGGGTCTGGAAGGCAACATGAAAGGCATCATTGATCTCATAGAGGAACGGAGCATATACTTTGACGGACCCTTTGGGTGTGTGGTATTATTCAATACAACTCTTTAACAATAATGTTTCTGACGGTTTTTATATGCTAATAGGCTTTCGTTTATTTTCACATGTTAATGCAATTTTATTTCTTGCTTTGTTACAGTGAAAGCCTCCGCTTTGACGAGATCCCGGCAGAGCTCCGGGCAGAAGCTAGCGACCGCAGGCAGGAGCTGGTGGAGTGTGTGGCCAATGTGGACGACGCCCTGGGAGAGATGTTCCTGGAGGAGAAGGTTCCAACCATCCTGGATTTGAAGGTGAGTGTGTCTCTGCGCACGTGTGTCTGTGTGTGACTCTTATGAAAAAGACATAAAACCTGTGCATGATCATACAGGCAGGTTGCAATCCATGAGTAAACCACAAGGGACGAGACAGGTGAGAGAACATTTCCTTTTTCAAAAATATCTGCATGCATTGTAGGGCTGGGCAATATATGGATATTATATCGATATTGTGATATGAGACTAGATACCGTCATAGATTTTGGATATTGTAATATTGTGATGTGGCATAAGTGTTGTCTTTTCCTGGTTTTAAAGGCTGCATTACAGTAAAGTGATGTCATTTTTTAACTTTGACTGTTCTATTATTATTATTATTATTTTATTTATTATTATTTGTATTATTCATAACATACAATACATATTCATAACTCACACCCACATACTTCCATAGAAATAATTCAATATATAATAATACACTCAATTATGCTCACACACACACACACACACACACATATATCTCACTCTCCCACACACATACATACATCCCACTCTCACACACACATCGCTCACTATCTCCTTCACACACATCACTCTCTCTCTCACACACATACACACCGCTCACCATCTCTCCCTCACACACACATACCACTCACTCTTTCACCCTTACACACACACACACACACACAAATGTGATCACATGAAATCAGAATATGTACAGAGGTAGGTGAATAGGCCAAAACAATGAATACATTTATTTTATTTTATTTAATTTTTGTAAACAATAATGTCAGTAGACACAATGATTGTAATACTCATAAAAAATATATATATAATTAGATAAATAATTCTTCATCAGTGTAATGAGGTCCTAACTGGGTCAAGACGGCACAGGGCCACCACCCGGGGCAGGGGGGGGTTCAGTTCTATTATTTGCCTTTACCCACTTAGTCATTATATCCACATTACTGATGATTATTTCTCAAATATCTCAATGTGTAAATATTTTGTGAAAGCACCAATAGTCATCCCTGCAATATTGTTGCAATATCAATATCGATGTCTTTGGTAAAAAAAGATATGGGTTGGCCATATCGCCCAGCCCTAATGCCATGTCTGTTTCATTGATTATTAGTCAGCTCTTGTCTTATGGTCCTCTGCTCCTCAGGCTGCGATCCGCAGGGCCACCGTGCAGCGTCGCTTCAGCCCGGTGCTGGTGGGCACAGCGTTGAAGAACAAGGGGGTCCAGCCCCTACTGGACGCTGCCCTGGACTACCTACCCAACCCCACAGAGGTTACCAACTATGCCATATTGAATGATGAGTGAGTATGGCTCATACTGGACATACTGGTCATACATACATACGTACATATTCCCACCTACTTGAATCCCACCCCTCCTGATCCTTAGATCTTCCATGTTTGTATGTCCTGGCCCTTTGTAGGATCCTGTATGCTGGTATGTCCCGGCACTTGAAATAAAAGTGCTAGCTAGTGCTTGAGCTTGTGTAGCATATCCTGGCTACCTGTTGTACAGTAAGGAGCCAACCTAGCAATTGTAAGCTTGTAAACGTGTTCTATTGACCTGGCAACCAGGAATGCTTGTAACTTGATCTGTTCTAATTGTACTATACCTTCAGCGATATATTGTTGTCTCCCTCTTTTGACAAATGTGTTTTTGTAAGTCGCTTTGGATAAAAGCGTCTGCCAAATGCTCTAAATGTATATGTAAATGATTGAATATTGTCATTGTTTAAGCTGTGTTGGTGCTGATTGTTTGGGAATAAAGGGTAAAGGTTTTTTGAGGGAATTAGCATATTATTCATTCTGCACTAATGTTTTTGGTATATTGTTATGTCTTAGGGACTCCAATGAAAGCTCTAAGTTTCAGATGGACCCTACAAGAGATGCCACAAACTCTTTTGTTGGGCTGGCCTTCAAATTAGAGGTAAGGCATAGTGGTTTAAATTACCAGCACACTCTCAACATTTACTCAAGGTGTTGATGACAAACCATCAACATGCATAAAGTCAGTAGGACTTTAACATTTACGAAAAAGAATACATTATATAAGCTAGAATCAAAAACTGGACTAATATTCAGCCACCATAAACGTTAATCCATTTAGCTGCATGGTTTTACTTTCAAAAGGGCCGGTGCTGAGCAGTTTGGAAGCTCAATGTGCTCAGTTGATGAGGTGAATGAACTCAGTGTTGGGTTTACTGAACTCGTTTCTTTTCTCTTCTCCGTTTACTAGGCTGGCCGGTTTGGTCAGCTGACGTATCTGCGAGTGTACCAGGGCTGTTTGAAGAAGTCAGAGTACATCTACAACACACGCACGGGCAAGAAGGTCCGAGTGCAGAGGCTAGTGCGTCTCCATGCCGACCAGCTGGAGGTGAGACGTGGAATGATATGGCAACCAAAACGAATCCTGTATCAGAACCATGTGTTCACCGTATTAGCCATGACGTGAAGAAGGAAATAAAAAGATGAATAAGGCAATAAGTCCTTAAAACCAACAATGGAAACATTAATTCTCTTTACACTCTCTCTTACAACCTTCGTTGATATTCACATTTTCTCTAATGAGATGTTCTTTGTCTGTTTCAGGACGTGGATGAAGTGTATGCAGGGGACATATGCGCTCTGTTTGGTATCGACTGTGCCAGCGGAGACACCTTCTCCACCAAAACTGCTTCCAATCTCTCTATGGTGAGTTTACTGTCGTGTGGAATTATCTGGCTTTGCGTTTGACCTACTTCTACAGAGATCTAGTATACATTTGAAAATATTACTTCATATTCTTATTGCGTGAACTCAATATTTCAATACATGGTTGTCCCGCAGGAGTCCATTCACATACCCGAGGCTGTCATCTCCATGTCCATGAAACCAGTAGACAAGGTAAAAACCTACCAGCCATTGGCTGTATCAACAAACCACGAGTGACCCTGTGCCAGTCTGTAACTGCAGCAGTCTCCTGAACTTCTTTTACACCCTTGTTCTTGTCTAGAATGATGCAGATAAATTCTCTAAAGGCATCAACCGCTTCACCAGAGAAGACCCAACATTCAAGGTGCATTTTGACACAGAGAGCAAGGAGACCATCACCTCTGGCATGGGCGAGCTGCATCTGGAGATCTACTCTCAGGTGCGCCACCTCAAATGTAGTACTGCAGGACTGTTCCTGTGACATACGATATTCCCAGCGTTCCCTCACAAATTCCGCAATACTGACTGCCGATCAAGCAGAACCTATTTCTATGTAGTTATTCAAAATATTTCGTTATTAATCAAAAGCGACCCACAGGGAGTTTTAGATAGCTGTCATTAAGGAGCAGGTATGTGCAAGGCATCGAAGTCAACGTGACTGGTAGCTTCGTTTTCCCCAGGTTTCGATTCCCCAACCTTTGCTCCCGACAAGGCTCTACTACAGTCCGTGTTTGTCTGCGCTCAACATCACACGTCTCTTCGTGATTGACTTCACAGTTGCCACCGCTGTATTCTTAAGCGTTTAACAGTACGCCAAAAGTATATTAACAGGAATTATTTTGTTTGTATCCACGTTTATTCGTCCAATTTTAGTTTCTAGGCATATTTCCAATACAGATTGGCTATTTTTATTCCAGCCTGTACCGGGCCAGCTCTAATAATGGTTGATGAAAAACAACACTCTAAGCTTACAATGCCCTTCTCCTGTTTCTGTTTTCCAGAGGATGGAGAGGGAGTACAATTGTCCCTGTGTGATGGGGAAACCCAAGGTAGCTTTCCGAGAGACAATCACCAACTCTGTACCGTAAGTGCCGATCATCTACAAATACGACTAACACCAACAACACCATTACAATTACAACTCAGGGAGGCTTTGAATCTAGATGTTATTTATTTAGAAATACCTGCAGCAATATACTATCTACAATGTTGTGTCACTAATATTTATAGTACATTTACCACACTATCAGTATTTGTGTCCAGATGTTTGCCAAGACAAAGTGCATTATATTTGTCACCAGAAAGGTTGTAGCTCCAACTAGTGTACTCTCAAGATGATGTGCTGTAGGGGGCAGCACATGGACGGGGGGTTGGCTGTTAGTCGTTTTGAGGAGGTTCACAATGATGGCATCTGGACCATCTGCGAGGCTCTCACACCCTCTCCCGGAGACCAGGTGGCAAGCAGCTTCCAGGGGATCATCTCCTGCAACAGATTTTAGGACACGACATGGAGATGTAACCCCAGCTATAGTAAAGAGCTATAAGTGAGGCAGCTGATTTGCTTAGTGCATTGAACAGTTCGGTAAGTGAGTGTTCCCAGTGAGAATCAAACTTATATCATGATCATATTTAGTTTGTGTTTACTTGTACTGCAATGTAAACATCAGATATACCTGCGAAATCATGTCATGCAGAAGAACGTCATAGTTGAACCTCAGCTGGTTGTTCTCGGTCTCCTGTTTGGTCCACAGGGGAGGGAAACGTATATTGTTCGGCGTTGATAATGAATTTGATTTCATAACAAATTGTATCTAAACAGAGTTCTTCTATTCTTCATAACGTCATCATAAAATACTAAATATGCCTAAAAGATTAGGTTTGAAGCATTGGTTTGAATGTAGTTCGAGGCGAGTTGTGTCTTTGAGAGCTCACCAGCTGTGTGATGTTAACCACCTGGGCGATGTTGTACAGCGTGTACTCGCTAGATTCCTTCAGCATGACAAAGCTGGACGCGACACTCCCAAGATGCCAAAACGGCTTCATTCCAGGGTCAATGTGTCCATAGCTGTCTGTTAGTTAATGCAGTTGACAATTGATTATGTATTCATGGAAACGTCACTATGATCCTATACTGACGGAATCAACTCGAATCAACCTTACTTTGTATAGCACCTTTCCCTTTCATACAAACATGCCGCCTAAAGTGCTTCACATAGAAAAATCAAATGTAAAAATGATTGTAACTTAAAACTAAGGCTACAACATCACTCCAAATTAAAAGCCAGATTGAAAAGATAGGTAATACATTTGGAAAATTGTTAAAGCTCTGCTGAGAACAAGATATCTAAGGATTAACATGGACGTGCATTTGTTTCTATGCTCTTAGATGAACACACAGATTGTATGACTATACAATACCTGGTAAATTATGTCCTAACAATAGATTCTGCCTTGTCTTGTATTGGTTGTACAAGGCCTCCTCTTCAGCGCTGGTGTTGATATTTAAGTTGTAACACGACACAGTCACCTGGGGTGGGCCTTCAGTGTATTTCCCTGGAAACACCACAGTTGCTGTGTACCTATCTTTAGTCTAGAGCAGACAACAACAGTTGTAGAGGGATAAAACGGGTGAGGACTTTCCAAATATAGTTTGGCATTGCGTCTATCTAAAGGTGATTATAAATGAGATGATCTTACATTGCTGATACATTCCTCCAGGGAGATGTCCAGATTATACTTCCGCCCCGAAGCCCCCACCTCCTGAAAAATAAGTTACTTGTACTTCCCTGTGGCACCCTACTGAGAACACCCTGTGGGAGATCAATTCTAAAAGTCAATTAAGAGGCGTTAAGTCAATTAAGAACTCTACTAACCTCTGCAGTGGCATTGTGGACTTTGTGCAGCATGACCCACCGGTAGGGTGACCCGTAGCGAGTGTTCAGGTAGTGCTGGACCACTTTGGCAGCCCTCTGGGCCTGGAAGTGATTTGGGTTCAGCTCTCCAGTCAACATCACAAACTCTTCAGAATCCACCTGTTTTTGTTTTGGTGGTGGTATATAAAAGGAAAGATATATTCGAAAGGAATGATGAATAAGGAGCGAGCGTGTAGGTAGACTGCATGGGGCAGAATGAGAAAGTGTGGAGAATGAGGAAGGGCGGAAGAGATTTCCTGCCAGAAGGAACTTTGACCGTGTGGTGTGTCTAGGGAGGAGGCTCTGGTTGTTCTGTTCTAACTTTAGATAAGGAGTGGGCGCTGCAGGCTGACACAAGCTTAGAGTAAGCTTAGAGTAAAAATGTGTTGACTGTATAGTAATAAAATGGATCTTGCCGATAGATTAAATGGGGAAACTGTTTCTTTCTGTGCTACACGAGTAAGACGTACTTCCTGCTTTCTTTTTTTCTTTTTCTTTTTCTCAGGGACCGCCCCGTTTTTTTTTAAAGAGACAGGCATCGGAAAAATCTTACAAGTTAGGGTTACATTTTGTCTACTCACGATCATTCTTTGTAGCCCTTTCCATTCTAATTATATTAAAGAAGAAAAGCCCAAAGCTTATCATCCACATACCATATTCATATATTGTTGTTTTTGTTTAACCCATTCCCACAGAGTTGGCTACAAACTGAGTTAGAATTAGGACTTTAGTTTGACACTCTGCCTGATGACCTTGATCAAACTAGATATTCTTGTGGTTAGTGAACACTTCCTATGTACTTGTTGACAATGTTCTTGTGTTCTGTATTTGTCTCCAGGTTTGACTTCACCCATAAGAAGCAGTCTGGAGGCTCTGGGCAGTACGGTAAAGTCATCGGGGTTTTGGAGCCTCTGGATGCAGAGAACTGCACCAAGGTGGAGTTTGAGGACCAGACTGTCGGGACCAACGTCCCGAAGCAGTTTGTGCCTGCTATAGAGAAGGTACGTGTGATGGATGGATGTGAGGATGACATCCATGCCTTTTCGGTTATATTACTTTTGAGCGTTTTAAGGCATCACAGGACTGACTCTGAGTCTGCTATGGATGGTATACTAGCAGGAGAAGCATGTAGAATCATGTCTTATGTGTTCCTCTTTAGTCTGAACGGCAAATAGTTCATGCGATCATAGTTGGTCAACTTAAGAAGTTGAAAGGTCCTGATAGACACCAAAACAAATGCTGTAAATAATCTTGCTTTTGCCTGGGCACCGTAGTTTAATAGAACCTCAACCAAAGAACCAACAATGGGCCAAACTTCAAGATTACAATCTTAGGATTTTCGGACAGCGATCATCATCATCATGTTTGTTTGTCATCGACCTGCTTTCTGTCCACCAGGGATTCAGGGATGCCTGTGAGAAGGGCCCCCTGAGCGGACACAAGATTGCGGGTGTCAAGTTTATCCTGGAAGACGGAGCAAACCACATGGTGGATTCCAACGAGATCTCCTTCATCCGTGCAGGAGAGGGCGCTCTCAAACAAGGTGGGAGTGTCGGCCGCTCTGGTCACTGTTGCTCTGTTTATTTTTCACAGCATGTCTTTGGGCAAGATAGTCCAGGGGATGGGATGCGTTCACTGGCCACGGCCCGCTCCATTGTTTTCCTATGGGGAAAGCCGTTTACGGGGGGTGTGGGGGGGAGAGGCCAACGGCCGACCCCGTGACGCGTTGCCGCAGGCGGAAGTCTCTTCGAAGTTTCAATTATTTCAACTTTGACGTGCATGACGTAACATGCAGCCTATAGATTTGCAGTACAGTCCAAAAAGATTGAATGTTTTAAGCTGCGGGTGATTTCGCGTGTGTTTTTAAACCTACCGCACTGGAGAACACGATGCCGGACCTCGCGACACGTCTAAAGTGAACGCACCTTTAGGGAGTTTGACTCCCGGAACCTCCTGAAACGTTCTGGTCCTCTTTGTGCAAGATGTCTCACTTTTATAATAATTACTGGGTAAAGTTCCTGAAGTTTCAAAGTTCCTCTAAAGGTTCCTAATTACTGGATAAAGTTCCTGAACTTTCAAAGTTCCTCTAAAGGATTACTGGGTAAAGTTCCTGAACTTCCAAAGTTTCTCTAAAGGTTCCTAATAACTGGGTAAATTCCTGAAGTTTCATTAATACATAAAAACAAAACCCCACTTAATTCCTTTTGGATAAAAGTGCCTGCTAAGCGACCTAATAGAGATGGTAAATAGTTAATTGTGTTAGTTCATTGCCTTAAGTTTGGTACATTAATCTTTGGTCACTGCCCCCCCCACCCCGTGTACAGCCATGGAGAAAGCCAACACGGCCATCCTAGAGCCCGTCATGTCTGTGGAGATAGTGGCACCCGAGGAGTTCCAGGGAACGGTCATCGCCGGGGTCAACCGCCGCCAAGGCGTCATCACAGGACAGGATGGAACGGAAGGATACTTCACGCTGTATGCGGACGTGAGTGTGCTGTTCTGATACGCTGCCAAATAACCGCTTAAAATCGCCCCTCCGTGGTATGTAGAGTAGTTTTGTATATTTATTAGTATGATTAATCCTTCTGCTCTCCCTACAGGTCCCCCTGAACAACATGTTTGGTTATGCAACAGAACTGCGGTCCTCCACAGAGGTATTGGAATAACCTTTCACAGAATAGTTTCAGATGATATCCACTGTGGGAGTAGTTTTGTAAATGTATTACATAAATATATATATAATGTGTTTTTTGTCTGAAGGGGAAAGGAGAGTACACTATGGACTATAACAGATACCAGCTGTGCTCGGCAAGCACACAAGAGGAGCAGATCCATAAATACTTGGAGGCTACAGGCCAGCTACCAGCTGTCAAGAAGAAGAACTCTTGGAAGAATTGAGGGCCTGCTGCTTGGCTAAACACTGGAGTCTTGACATGACCCTTCCCACTCACTCACCCCTTCGTTCTGCGTCTCGTATCTCAAGTGCAGCCTGGACTTAAAATATGTACCTCGCAATATTACATTGTACATATTTGCATATCTTAGTTTGTCGTTGCCCACCCTCATGTCAAATTTGTGTATTTATCTCGTTTTTAGCAGGACTTTCTTTGGTTACTTAATCTAGTGTCCGACTGGATGGTGGATGTGAGTATATGAAGCAGAGCGTCTGAACTGGACCCTGCAGTAAATGGTTTTGTACTATGTACAGAAAGTTCTTAAAAGAAGTGGTTACCAAAATAAAAATAAAACCTATATGTTGTCCTCAGTGCTGATCAGTGGTGGTGGAACTGTATATGTTTAGATATTTATAAGATTTGATTTAGTGGTGTGTTTTTGTGTGTGTGTATATACAAACACACACCACTCAGCAGTGAAAGGTGACTCATTCAAATACCAAAAAACAAAACAAAGGGTTAGCTCCTTCTCTCCATTCGAAGGCGCTCTTACCTTCACTGTGACGGGTACGATGTTGTGATGGTCTGCCCCCAAATCCACCGTCACTGGTTCTGGCGTGACCATAGGGACCCCATGGACAGCAGTCGCCAGAGCCAGAACCCACAGAATCCTCATACTCATGATTGCAGGAGAGAACGCAAGCTGCAGAGAGCAGGATCTAGTGGGCAATCCACTGAGCGCCTGCAGGGAAATGAGGCTGCTTCCCCCTATGTACTTACGCAAGAGCTGGGGGAAGTTGGTGGTGGAGGAAGAGGTTGTCCAGATCCTTCTGTCCTTCTGGCACGGTCTGGTTGTTTTCCTCTCTTATCTAAACAAACTGCTCCTCTTCATCTTCTTCTGCTTCTTGCACTCTATTAACTGTCAGGTTTCGCATGCAACACACTGCCTGAAAGTTTTCTGCACATGAAAACAACTGATTTGTTTAAGGTCAACTTCCTACTGCTGCATAGACTGTCAGCCTGTGAGAACGAATAACTGGAAAACATGTTTTTAGTTGAGACGTTTATTGTAAATTTAAGGTTTTGGTAACTTCAAAACTAAACCCTGGCTAGATGCATAATGCATCCTTTTCAAAATAATCTGAAGACACTTGACACCTGAGGCTACATTATAACAATAAGTTGTATTCATAAACCCGAATGAAACAAAAACACAAGGAACTGAAGCAACTTTATCTGTTGTATAAACCAAATAACAGTAACGTCTCAAAACAATCATAGGATGATTCAGTCCTCAGAGAGAACCCGGAATGCAAATATTAAAACCTCAACACCCTGAACATTATTCATGTTTCATTTCACACACAGCAGACAATGTGTGTACACTTTGGTTTAAAAATGAACATTTTCCTGTCTGAACATTACAAAATGTTCGAGTCCGTTTGTTGATATACAAGTACACCAAACTACATTATTTTATTTTTAAATGTACAAAACGTGGAGGGAGTTTATAAGCGTCTGCCAATGCTTAACGCTACAGTTAGGACACAGAACACATCCTACTAATCTTCTTATCTTTTTTCCTATGACCAGCCGTGACTCTGCCATCATCATTACTGCTACAACTCTGGCTCGGATGGAGGTTTTTTCCCACCTGCTGTTTTGCGCACGGACCTTGCACTCTTTCTGCGGCAATATATCTGGAAAGTGTCGTGTTTGCGGGGAGGTGGTCTATGAGCTCGTACAGCGTGAAGAGGCAGAAGGAGATCTCATCATAGGCCGTCTTGGTGCCACACTCAAATAGGCAGGCGAAGGCCACAGCGGGTGGAGCTCCTGGGGAGGGGGACAGCTCTAGATAGGCCAGGTCGGAGTAGGCGCTGGGGCCTTCGTAGATCACCCAGGGCCCCGACCAGCTGTCCGGGTCACGGGGGAACAGGCTGAGGAAGACGCCAAGGTCCTTGCGGGAGTTGGGCCATGTCGGGTGGGAGTAAATCACCCAGGTCGGGGTCAGGAAGTTTTCGGGGGATTTGCTGGGGTTCGTTGGTACGGTGACTGTAGGTGCCTGTGTGGTATTGGCTGCAGACACAGACCTGCTGAAGCCTGCTGTAGGTAGAGAGGAAGGTTGGATGGAGTTACTGAAGCTAGCGTTGGTGGACGTTGTGGTGGAACTGGGTTTGGAACATCCCAGGGTTCCATCTGTGCTGGTTCCACTGGGTTGCATCATACAAGACAAGGTCCAGTGTCTGGACCGAGTTGGATGAAGAGAGAGGGGGGAGCCAGGGGACTGGCTCCGTCTGTGGGGTTGACGGAGGTGAATAGGGGCGGGGAATCCCACAATGCTACCGTGGCAACCGTTATGTGGCTCCACCAGCCGCTGCACCAGTTGTCCCTCCTGAAACACGGCCCCGTCGTCCAGACTCAACGACTGCACCCGGCACCCCAGGGGGCTCCGTGCGTTACAGTACAACACGTTGGCCCCGTCCTCCTCATCCACCGACACCATCTGACACTCCACGCTCTCCGGGCCCGGCACTGCCTCCCCAAACTGCCAGGTGCTGCCGTGGGTGTCGCTATGGAAACAGAAGGAGCGTGGCGTGGTCTGGCATAGCTGGCTGAAACACTTCTTACAGTCGATGTGGTAGGCATAGGCTGGAATCAGTAGGCGGCCTGACTTTAGCTGAATGCCGTGGCCCGGGCCCAGTGCGAAGGTGGCCCACTCTGAACGTATGGAGGAGATGAGAGATGAGGATGTGTTTGGTGTTAAACTGAAACATGTAGGCCTATATATGGATTTGTTGGCTCTATAATGCACACATTGTGCATAACAAACTTCATAGGCTTTTGAATATTTCTACACCAATTGTATCTTTCAGTAGTTTTTATTGTATATTTATATCATCTTTTGAATTTTTCATTTTCTTTCTTTCTATTTTTTTTAAAATAATTTTGTATCTAATTTAGGTTATATTCATCATTAATTTACATTTACATTTAGGGCATTTGGCAGACGCTTTTATCCAAAGCGACTTACAATTAGTACATTTGTCAAAAGTGATGTTCACTGCTCCTCCCACATTTCACTGCTCCTGTACACTGTATATTGGCATGTGACAAATAAAACTTTGAATTGAATCATGCTGCCATTCTGAATACACTATATACTGTATTGTGTGGCACTATCATTATTATTATTAGCTGTGTTATTCCTGATTGTTATAAGCATAAGCTTAACATAAAGTGCAATCATTCTGTGGATTATTTTGCTAACTGATACCTTTAATGGTGTTCCCTATGACCCTCTGGGTGAGGTCCGTGGTGGGCCCCCAGGTGTCACCCCCGTCAGTACTGGAGACACAGCAGAGGCGTGTCACGTTCTTGCCTGTCACCAGCTGGTAGGACTCAGAGATGTGGCCCAGAACCGCGATGAAGAAGAGGAAGAGGGTGCCCGTGAACTCGTCGTACACTGGGCACGGGTTCATGGAGCGGTACCCCGGCAGGAGGGCGGTGCCCAGCACACGCATGTCTTCCCACTGGAAACGTGATCCAAGGAAGAAAGGATGTGATTGGAAAGGAGATGAGGAAAACAAAAGGGACGAGAATGTTGGGTTAGTCATCAAGGTAGGAAGTAAAAGGGAACATGATTTTACAAATGATGGAAGAGATGAGCGAATAAATGAAGAATATGAACATTTATTTAAAAATAATAATAAAAAACAGGGCCAGGATAGTCTAGTCGTTAGTGTGCCTCTCAGCCAACACTTCCAATGTTCAAACCCCAATGTCCACTGTCTACCTGTAGGCATGCTTGAGCAAGATGCCTAACCCCTACCAGACATGTATCTAAGAAGTAAAAAATCAAGTCGCTTTGGACATAAGCGTCTGCTACATCGTAGAAATAAGAGGGGTCACTACCCTTCTCAAATAGCAACATTTGAACACATACTCTACTTCTATACTCTATATTAGGCAGATTCAAGCATACATCTACCAAAACTCTCCCAATAACAACAACAACAACACTTGTATAACACAAATACACCACAAGTGAAAGCCTTGGGGCAAAGCGTCCCACCGGTGGTGCGTGACACTGACCTCCACATAGTTTCTGTAGAAGGTGCCTTTCCTCATGACCAGCAGGTGAGCCTGGGAGTCGGACGGGCTGAGTCTCTCCTCGCAGAAGGCCAGGAAGGAGTTGGAGCGTGGGAGGTACAGCAGCGCCGGAACCCGGTAGGTCACCCCGTTGGCCTCCTTCCGGAACAGCACCGACCTCGCCGGGAAATATGGGGATCGCATGTTCCCTGCTGTGTGTGTGTGTGTGTGTGTGTGTGTGTGTGTGTGTGTGAGTGAGTGAGACACACTGGTCGTTCACCCCAATGGTTCCCAAACTGTTTAAAAGAGTAAAAAAAGGCAATGTCTGTCTGGGATGTGAGAATACTCAACTGTCAGGAGAAGGTTGTTGCTGTTCTCAGCTACTGATGTGACACTCTGAGTTGTAAACTCAGAGTCTCATCTCAATCATACCATCTCAGCTTCTTCAATGTATATTTCACACACAAATTTGGGACTGAATTTAGAGTGAAATAACTGTGAATATAACCAGAATATGAAACCTTAGAGAAAATAATAACAAAACAACAAACTAGACTGAGCACCATTAGAACATTTCTGTAAATCTGTTAAGTTGATGAACCGCAATAGATTACTTACAGCCAAGTCTTGTGGTTGTCGTATGAATTCAGAATCTATGTGTCAGCATTTGAGTACACTCTCTCTCTTTCTCGCTGCCATACACTGGGTATGACAGCGAGAAAGAGAGAGAGACAGAGAGAAATAGAGCGAGAGAGAGAGAGGGGGAGAATGCTCACTGACCCAGAAATGGACCACACTCATCACATCTGCAGCTTTGGATGATTCAGCAGACAATTGCCCTTTTTGAATGGCTTGTATTGGGTTGGGGTCAGGGCTCCCAGGCCTTGTTCTTTGTGCAATTAGTTGTACAGTGTCCTACATTGTGTTGTGCTTCATCCTTATGTTCTGTGTATTAGAACCAACATTATTAGGCCTATAATTTGAGAAACACAACATTTATAAACAAGCTGATTTTGTGGACTTCATACTCTGTGTGAGCTAACAACTAATAATTCAATAAAACAATAACGGGCTCTGTATACCTGTATCAGCAAAGATACAAAATACAATAAGACAAATACAAAACACTTATTTCCAGACGTGTTGTTTATTTATCTATGTATATATACACGTAATTACACCATGTGTATGTCCATTTAGACTACTTCAGCTATAGTTATTATCACGTATAATATATTTATAGCAGGTTTATGACGCCAGAGCTGTGATGACACCTCCCAGGCAGCGCCAGGCTCTGATGATGTCATCACTACGCGACATATCCTCACATGGCAAGTTTTGGACCGAAGAGCTGAGGTAAATCTATTTTCATAAGCGAAAATGTCTCTTTGGATAAGGTGGTGTAGTTGAGATAACGCCTAGACTACTTTTTTTGTCGGCTTAGTTTGTTACAAGTTGCACATTTATTTTTTGTAGATGATCCAGCTAGTTGCGCGCAAGCTTCGGCGTTTAACTTGGTTGTTATTTTTTGACGTTAGATCTATAAACTATTATAAAACAGAAGGAAATAGATGGAAAGCACAATAACTATTTCGGAGAGCCAAGACAGGACGTTAGATGATATACTCGTCGTTAAGGTGTTCGTTTTTTAACTAATGACCTGCCAACTTGTATTCCAGCTCTTATTCAGGAGGAATATGTAACTTGATTTGGAAGTGCCAGAATATTTGGACCAAAAAAACCCTGTTTCCTCAAACTGTCTAGGTAACCATGGCAAGCAGGCAATGGCACGGGGGTCACTCTTCATCCATACTTTGTGTGGGGGCAGCAGGTGGTCCTGATGGTCTCCTTGCCTCTGGCGCTGAGGGGGGAGAAGTGACGGTTTGGACCCAAGAGGGAACTATACTGAGCTGTGTCTGCATCCCCGGCGGGGACGACAGCACTAGCGTTGTGTTCTCCCCAGCGTCCCCGGGCCTTCTGTATGTGTCCCACGGGGAGACTGTGAGTGTACTGGACCCCAGAAACCTGAAGAGTGTTGTCAAAGAGTTTCCTGACGCAGGGGAGGAGGAGATCAATTCTATGGATATAAACGAGGACGGCTCGTTCTTGGCTGTGGTGGATGACGCCGGGGCTGTGAGGATCCTGGACATTGCTGAGGGGAAGGTCTGTAGGACTCTACGCAGGCATACGAATATCTGTTCCTCTGTGGCCTTCAGACCCAAGAGGCCAAACAACCTGGTCTCCGCTGGACTAGACATGCAGGTGAGAAGAAGAGATATACTTTCACGTTGAAGGAATTTAACAAAGATGTGGTTTGCCTTAACATGTAGTTGCATGTACGTTGTTAGCTCCCCTTTAATTCAGATCGGTCTTGTTTTCCATTCAGGTGATTCTGTGGAGTCAACAGAAGACCCGCCCCCTCTGGACACTAAACCTCCAAGAGGTGGCGGAGGAGGAAGATGGCCATGAGCAGAACGCCGATCAGCTCTTCAACCCTCCCCTCGCGCACTGCGTCTCCGTGGCAAGCTGTGGCAACATTATTGCGTGTGCAGCTGAAGATGGCCGGTTGCATCTGATGCGCATCGGTAGTGGCTCTAAACTTGAGCAGCATGGATTATTCAAAGCCCACAGCCAGGGTGCCTCACAGGCCCACTTCCTGGATTTTCTTTCCCATCCGTATTGGCTCGCCACCGGGGGGAACGACGGACAGGTTGCCCTCTGGGACCTCAGTCGGAGCCCAGTAGTGGCGCCGGATGGGAACACTAAATCTGGAGCTGCAGCAGCCCACCACAAGAAGGTCAAAGGCAGGTCAAAGGCTAAACAGATGTCCAAGGGAAAGACGAAAGCCTCGCCTCAAGGCCAGGTGACTAAAGAGGAGGTTGAGGGAGAGTCACAGAAAGAAGAGGAAGAACCGGGAGCAACAGGAAACACAGATCAGTTGTCTAACATGGACGAAGTGCCTAAATCTGGACCTCAACTCCATTTTAACCACGGAGACAAGGTGAACTGGGTGTGCCCTGCGCTGCTAAAGGGAGAACCGAGTCTAGTGGTGGCAGATCAGAGCTCTAGTCTCTCGGTCTACTCGCTCTCAGGAATGTAGACAATCCCCTTGTTCTGGCACCATCTACTGTATGGAGGAGGACTTGCATCAAAGAGCCCCATGAAAAGGTTTCATATATAAATGTGTGAGTGTGTTGTGTCTAAGCTTTGCAGAACTGTCTAGCAACATTTTCATGCATGGCTTCCATGCATTTGATACGTTTGGTTGACGGCTAAATGTGCTAATAAAAGCCAATGTTCAGACTATTTATTTACAAGGATAGCACACATAAAATGACAACCACTTCTCTGCTTCCTACAAATGCACACTTAAAAAAAATCACAGCACTCTAATGACACCACAACGCCACAAGTTTTTCAGACAAAACACTGATAGTCAAGCCATTTAAAATAAACAAGGCACAGAGTGTAAATCTGAAAATAGTTGATCAAATACAATGCACTTCTTACCCACTTAAAGGAAAACCAAAATAGAATGCATTGAAATGTTGTGCATTACCAGTCGATTCTGTGGTCTACAGGTTTAAAGCAATGCTGTCTTATAACTTGCAGATGTTCAATGTTGTTCAACTGTAAAGTATTTGCTGCATTTAATACATTATCACCATGCTGCTACAGTGCTTGCTGTTCCCATGGGAGACGAGTTTATTTCCTTGAGTGCTGCTTTGAGTTTGTTTGGGAAAGCAGTTTATTTCTGTACTCCGGACAAATAAAATCTAAACACAATGAAAATCCTGGTCAAAGGTCACTACCTTTCTTTGCGTATCTATACTCAAGTTATTAGAAACTCGTATAATGAAAACCATTCATTCACTAACATCAGGCAGTTTGTTGAAGATACCCGCGGAGCCTGTGTTCTCCCCCCTGATTAATAGGGTGGAGGAGTGATGAGGAAGTTCAAACTCTTGTCAGTATCCATGAGGCAAACGATGCAGGAGGGGGGGATAGCCAAGTGACGGTGCTGTTTTACAGCCTGGCCAGGCTCTTCTCCAGGCTCTCGATGTTGGCGTCCCCGTCCTCGCCCTTGTTGCCGCGGGCGCTGCACTCCAGGAATTCCACCTTCATGGGCAGCTGGCTGAACTCAAAGTCCTTGCCCTTCTTCCCCAGGAACACGCTTCCCCCCACCGAGCCATCCTGGGAGCTCAGGGCTGCTGAACGAGTCACCCTCAATGTGTTCCTAGTGAGGGAACATTTTTATTAAATCTCTGGATTGGCTTATTTGTAAGTACTTCGAAACGAAGAGCAAAATGCAAAATCCCTTTTGTGATTTCCATCATTCGCATTTCCAATTCAACATTTTCATTAATATTCAAAACTGACAAGGAAAGAGTTAATCAACATCTATAATTATATCTAAATATAAAAACAAAAAAGTACTTACATTTCCTTCTCCAGTTGCTGTTGAATCAGTTTGGCTGATTTAGCCATGGTGATATCTATTTAAAAAATATACATACATACATATATATTGTGATTAATGAGGAGATACTGCTAGGATACTCTGTGGGCACTAGCTCAGGAGGTAGTGCCGCCCACAGAGACCCTTTACCATTTTTCTTTATTAACTCTGATGTCTTTGACATGCAATCACTTCCTTACGGCAGTTAACCTTAATTTACGTGTAATAAATGTGGGTTATTTTGAACAAGTACTACTTCACCTTGCTTGTTGCATGCAACCAACAGAGTTGGTGCGTTCCTGGAGACAACGGCATCTGTTAACAGAAAGTAAAGGAACTCTGCTACATCTCGCACTTCCTTCTGGAAGATTGCACTGTCCACCACAAACACAATTGCTCTGCAGAAGAAGGAGACGGACATTTAAGATAATGTTAATGTAGATAATGTATACATTTTAATTGATATGATGGGAAAAGTCGGATCAGGTCAGAACACAAGTCTGCGGTCTGGATTTGTATCCTTTGTGAAAAACCCTACCTGGCTGCAGACTTGAACTTCTCCATGTATTGAGAACGAAGGCTGTCATGACCAGGAAGGTCTATGAGGGTCCAGGTACTGGCCTACATATACAAGCAATTCCGTTAAAAGCATGCGATGCACATCAGTATAGTTATAACTAATGGTTTAATAATTCACTAATATAATCATACATTTTGTTCACATACCTTGTCGTTTTTAGCTTTATATGGAGCACTGCTATCAGTAATGGAGGTCTGGGTTCTTTTGAACTTTCCTGAGAGCAGCTGCGGATACATGATGAGATTATCATTTATATGGTGTCTATATTGCTACAAGGTCTGCGCTTTAGGAGGACACAGGTGAACTTCCGCTAAACTCACCCTGGCGAAGAGGAGGGTTTTCCCAGAGTCACACAGACCCACCAACAGGACAGCGGTCCTCACAGTTTTGCTTGTGAGAAAGTACTTAAGAAAAACTGAAAAAAGAACGAGGGAATAGTAACATAAAAAAGATTTGAATGACTATTAGTAATGTCCTCCATTCCAAATAGAAGATGTCGACTACCATTCAATCAGTAAATGTATGCCGTCTGTAGGTTAAATGCTGTGAAAGTGACAGCTGGGTTTCCTGAGGTAACGTCAGTTACCTCAGACAGTACAACCTTTACCCCTATTATCTTTACCAAAGCACACATTGCTAATTCATCTTTAAAACGGCAACAAAACAATTAAAACGCGTGTGTTCAAAGCTGTTAATCGAGAGTAAACACGTTGCCAGGTAGCTTGCATAACTATTGAATGAAGCTGTTAGCTAACCTAGCTAACACCTTGTTGCTAGCTAGCCTAGTCTGTTGCTAATGTGTTTCAAGCTACTTAGCTAGCATACTCGGTGCTGCGCTCGGCTCAAAATGTAACAACACAGAGCAGATCAGAGGAAAGCGGGACGTGTTTCCACGACACATGCATCAATCAACACGTCCTTTTATACTAAACACGACATTTATGCGCATATCGGCGAGCGAGCTACCGCTACGTGGCTTACCAAAAGTGATGACAACAACAGCCAACGCAACTATAAGTCCGATTATAAATATGGGGTCCTGGTTTTCAAGCTCCTGTCGCAGGGAATCTATGTACGGTTCGAATGGGTTTTCCGACATTTCGCCGTCTTCTTTCTCTTGCCCGTTACCGGGATGCGTTATGCTATTTGCATCCATCTCCCTGGGTCGATGTGTGACGTGATGACGCGCTCCCCCCCTACAAACCCGAACCAGAGGAGTTGAACCTATGAGTTGAACACGTGTGCGTCCCTGTAATGCCTGCACCTCGGCTGGTTTTACGGCAGGGGGCGACCTATCTCAGTTTCACACCGCTTGAACTTTACCGTCTGACAATTAGCCGACCTTGCGTCAATCTAATGTTAATAGATTTTGTTTGATGTTAGTGTCAATAAAAAATGCATGCATCTATCTTTTTTTTTGTTGGAAAATCCCATATGCTAATCTTTTATAGTTCTTTAGCCGCAAGGGCGTTATAAAAAGCAGGTTCTTTGTGAAATTGGGACTTCATAGAATAAAGTCATGCCTCTCATGTTTGTTCTGTTTTCAGTTAATGCTGTAAGCTTCCTCCGGATAGATGTGCTGCCATGCCCATGCACACATCATTCATTACAGAGTAGGAGCTGCTCTCGGTGCGCCTTTACGCAGAGTGGATATTTGATTCTCCAGTGTGTCCGGGAGGATAACGTTGTGAAAAGCCCGTTATTCTATAGGAGAGGGTGGGGTTTTTAAGCGAGTTCTCCCATTCCATCCAGGCGACAGAATGACTAACTAACTCATAAGCGCACAAGGAATTTGCTGTCGTCCTACCGAAAGATCATATTAGGCGCACTCCATTATAACCCCCTCTCGTTTTATGTTTCGTTTGTTGCGTTTTTGAAAAGGAGTAGGCCTACAGCACAAAATAATAATGTCAGTATCATTGTTATATCCGCTTTGCGTGTGGTTTTGCGTAATATGCACATCGATGGGCACGGGATTTATTTACCAATTCCCCGCGGTGAGTCTTCAGCGCATCAACTCGGAACAGAGCTTGGTCACCGGTCCACCGGGAGCCAGTCACAGCCAATACAGGTGAGAACACACACCTATGCTCATGTTCAAATCCATATATTTTCATTGGAACATATATATTTGAATGAAGGTAAATGTTTTTAGTACATTGTTTTGAACATCGTTTCTCTCGGGAATTTTTTTTAGAAACTGGTGTCAGTACACCGTTTCCAGGACAGTGAGTTGCCAAGTCCACAATGGGACAGAAACGACGGTTCAGAGAGTTTTCCAGGGCTGCCGGTGGCCCGGGCCATGTCCCAAACTCATCAGGTACGTAGTTTGTTATCATAACAACATGCTTTTCTTTGCAATATACAGCAGTTTCTCATAAAACTTTACTTAATCAGGAAACAAAACAGTACAAACACAATCACAGCTGTTAAAGGATATTAGGCTGACAAATCATTACTTAGAGATAAGTAGAATAAGCGCAGGAATTAAGAAAACAAAATTGTGCGTTATTTTCCCACAATCTTTTTCACAAACCTTCATTGACATTTCATAGTGCATTTACAGTAATGTATATTATGTAATATCCACTGGGGTAATAGTCATGGTGGTGCTGTGTTTGCAGTTACAGGACTCTGGTACGACCCTCATATAAGGTGGCTTACAGGCAGGTCACGGCTCTGGAGTGGAGATGCTGCCCGGGCTTCGTAGGGGAGCAGTGCCGGCAAGGTAACGCATATACATAGACACACACACATAGACACACACAAGGTAACACACATACATAGACACACACGCTTGAGACTCACGTTTCAGTCCACAAATAGAGCTAATTTCAGACATGTATATTGTAGACATAAAGTAAATAGTGATATTGAACAAAGGATTAACTCTAGGATTAACAATGTGTTTGTGTTGGTTTTTTCAATGAGCCATCTGCAGTCCATTAGTTGTGTCAGACAGAGTTAACCACATTAATCTCCCATTATGTTTGATAGCCTGTTGCTGAGCGGCTACCATGCAGTGAAAGTAGACTTTATATAAGACTGTAAAGTATTCATATTCAAAGGGTATTTTGAATGACTTTGCAGTAAAGCCGCAGATTAAAGTGGAGGTTTGCCTTTCATGGTATTGTACCTGCTCTTTAATAGCCATGTTTTCAAGATGCTTTGGTTCCTAGAAGAGATTGCGTTCACTCTTCTTCTGTTTATGTGTTTGTGAGTGTGTGTTTGGGTGTGCGTGACTGTGTGTGTGTGCGTGTGTGTGTGTGCGTGTGTGTGCGTGTGTGTGCGTGTGAGTGTGGGCGCGTGCGCCTGCCTGTGTATTCACTGCCACAGTTTAGTCTGTCTCCATAAATACAGCATAGCTATGAGTCTCCGAAGAATAATTGAGAACAACAGAAGTGCAGGCCAAAGACACTGACAAGACGGACTTTTAAAGAGGCAGGTTTCGCTGGAGCTTTCGTTGATGTGGACAGCTCCTCCTGACTACCGCAGACCGCAGACTTCCAACCTCATAAAGACCAAGGTTTTTACCCCAAAGGGAAGCCACCAAAACCAGCCTGGCTGTAACATAGACGGACATCTAGCATAGGGCTAGTGGATCTCTGCCTTAACATACGTTTCTATGTACGTTCATATATATATACATTCACTCCACAGTCACCATGCAAACATGGTCATGGTCATACGTCCTGCATTTTTAGATACCAGCAATGTGCAGACAACACAAGCCTGCCCTAAATTAAGCTAAATCCAGCAGTAGCGGTATATAAGTGAACTGTTGTACGGCAATGAACTGTTGTATAGTGGTGGACTAGTGGTCACACCCAGCCACTGTCATTAAGGTCATTAGGTGCAATAGAAATGCTGTGTCTACATTTGTTATGTCATTTATGCTTGTTGGTCGTATCACATATTGTTCCATTTAACAATATCATACATCGCTGTTGAGTCAACCTTTGCCAAGAAGTAATAATACACACATTATTAGTAATGAAATAAACACATGGCCCACCCTCTTCCACATAAAGGTTTACACGTTGCCATATCCACCAAATCAGTAATGCCAGAGATTAGGGGTCATTTGAAACCAAAGTGGTTGCAGAAGTGTGAAGAACTGATCTGGCTATTTATGTAACCTTTGCAGAAATGCTTTTTTTGGTCACATTCTAATGGGTAGAGCACAAGGAAAATCACCTCCATATGGACCAAGAGAGGCTTGTGCTCAGTAGTAGTACAGGATGATGTCACGGTAACCGTCGGGGG
>OMKP01091666.1:4967-16946 GCA_900302375.1 Bathygadus melanobranchus | reverse complement strand
GGGTTTCGTTCTGAGATTCATGGCGTTGAACGCTCGTGACGGTCCTGTGTGCGCTGAGGAGGAGTCCGCGCCGGGAAGGACCCTACCTAAGCAACCTGCCCCGGAGATGTAGGATGGGACTTGAGGGTACTTGACAGCCGCAGGTTGCGGTCAGTCGTGGTGCTTGGCACCGCAGCGCTGGGCCCCGCTGTGGTGATACGGTGGGGTCTCAATTCTGCTCCAATCTGCCAGCACCTTCTTTGGACATTTTGCCAAAGGATTAACTGAAGTGTTTAAAAGCAAAAAAAAACAAACAAACAAACAAGCAAGTCTATTCAGCGAGGGGACAATGCCATTCTCTATTTTTATTCTCTCTCGTTTGCGCTCTCTCTCTATGTGTTTCTCTCTCACTCTCTGATGTGCTCTGAAATATATTTACATGTGAAACGCACTGTTTTATGGGTGTATACAGAGGGACATGCAATCAACGTAAGACAAACGTTGTTTATAGTGTTGTCGTACGTACGCCGCTTTCAGGAGGCTGTGGTTCGGTCAGGAGAGGAGGAGGGCACTCACCAGCACTATGGAAGCCTTTTACTGGATATGACAATGAACGGATGTGATAGTGAAGGTCTAGTATGAAGTGTTGATGACATGTTGCTGAGACACCGGTCAAGGGGGCATGCACACACACACACACACGTGCGCATATGCATGCGCACGCATGCACACTCACATTGGTCATACACACACACACCCACATGCTTTAACTGAAGAACACTTTTCAAATAAGGATGTCAACAAAAAGCTTTTTTTAAACAAACCTTTGAAGAAAAACAAACACCATACACTACGACTACGGGATATTTCAGATTCTATATTTTGTAAATTAATATATAAGAGAGCAATCTATGAACACCAACGTGTATTTGGATGTACATAACAGATACCCACCCTGTGCACCACTAGCAATGGAGATGGGCTGTCACCATGTTGACTTTATGATGCCATATTTCATTGCCTTTTTTAAAATTGTATTTCATTTGATCTGCCTTTTTTTTTTACTCATAGTTTGTCATGTTCACATCAGGGGAGTTGCGTTACATAAGTTAATAGATTAAAAGTTTGACAGAGAGACACACTACTCTTCTCATCGCTTTGGGGAACCAAACTGTTTCTGGAAGAGGGCGTTTTCACCCGGGTTATGTCGTGCGTGTACACGTTTCCCTCTCTCTCTCTCTCTCTCTCCCTTGATATATATTTATATTGATCCCCGGTGAGGAGAATGCGTCCGGGTACGACGAGAAGTACGGTCCGTCA
Source organism: Bathygadus melanobranchus (assembly GCA_900302375.1). Taxonomy (NCBI): domain Eukaryota; kingdom Metazoa; phylum Chordata; class Actinopteri; order Gadiformes; family Macrouridae; genus Bathygadus; species Bathygadus melanobranchus. The sequence goes on along the minus strand of OMKP01091666.1, from coordinate 15,647 downwards.
TCCCCTAAACTGTCTTGAGTGCACTCTTGGAGCTGCTAAATAAACGTTGGCTTCCCCACACTTCCCCCTTGCTAGTTCAACCAGATGGTACGACCCAATGAATGTCCCATGATCTCCGATGAGGCCTTTTTAAAAAAACAAACAGGAAGTAACGGGTGAACTAAATGGCAGACAGCAGCTGACGTTCTCCTGTGGTCATGGACGTGTGAGGGGAACCGTGTTCCCTTCAGCGTCTGTATTTTCTCCTGTGGAACCCATTTTGCTTCAGTGATAGAGAGCTGGCCTGCCTTTATGTGACCTGCTGGCACAATATATTTTATTAGATTTTGATTTTGATTAGGCAAGGTCCTCTCCATTCTTCTCCGCTAAGTAACAGAGTAATCCACTTTGTAGAACATTTGCCAACGTTTATTTTTTTTTAATCCACTGAAGAGGTGTCTTACAATATCAGTTCATGTCTCTTATAGGAATCTTTTTTTTGTCAGTTGATTGGCATTTGTCTTCAAAGAACCAGTAAAAGTCTCCTGAGCGTTGGGTTCAAGTGCCTGCATTGAGCCAGATATTAGGAACCAAAAACATTGCACTGGATTCTGCTGAATGTTGGCGGCAGTGACCGGACCCTTCCGCTGCAATAACCTGCACATCCCTAAAATATAAACTCTGTTTCATGTAGCTTACATCTTCCTCTCTGGTGTCTGCTGATGTTGTTCACCCTTCAAGAACACATTTCTTGAGATTATTGTTTTTATTTTTGTTTAAATAAAAAATGGGTGGATGATTTGAACACGTGGTAAGAAATATGATGTGCTGTTTGTCCAGATTTAGCTTTTGAACCCAACTCAACAATGCTTTTAGACAGGTGGGCAGTGGGGTTGGAGCTAAGGTGCCTCTATTGAATGGCTGTTTTCCACTGAAGTACACACACACACACACACACACGCCTTAGTCTCTCCCAACACGGAAGGATCTACTTCATTTTGATTTGGTTCTAAAAAAAAAGAATTTAGTCTGTTTTTCAAAGATGAACTATGGCTTAATCCGGTTGTTTTTGTTTGTTACATTCCAATAAACTGCAAAAATGTTTTCACACTTAAGGATACATCCAACGTACATTCTTTTAACTGTTCTGGCTTCCAGGTGTTTTTTCATGGCTACTAAGTTCTTAATAGTAAAGGTCAGATACTCAAGCTGTGTTTATCTATCCAGTAGAGGGCAGCAGTGCTACATAACCAAAACAAACAGTGTGTGTGTTACGCAATTTGTTACCACTTGACTAGGCTTCCGGACCTAAATGTATCGGTCGTTTGTCAATATGAGTGGGCCTTGCTATATAATAATTATTATTATATCATGCTGCTATTATTGAATGGCCATGGCTTTGTCGCAACTCTGTTAGCCTGTCAGCCAGACAGGTTAGGGAGGAAGGCAGGAGAGTTGCTGACATAAATCCCATAATGTATGTTATTATGGGCTGTATGTTCATTACATTACCATCTCATCTCAGTCAAGGCCTTATCTCCACAACCTTGAGGCTTGAAAACAAAAATATCTGCTAGACAGCTGAACCAGCAGCATCAGAGAATAGGCTACTTCAGTACATCAGCGTGTATATTTAGTTTCAATCGTTCTTCTTTCTGCTGACTCTTTCTTCATCAATCAGGGTAGGTATCGGGCCGTTCGTTCAGGCCATGAGATCAGAGGTTCTTAATGGTGCAGGCTATTAGACCTGGTGTTCTGATTGGGTTTTTACCAATGTTTTGTCGCGTGTATAAAATACAGGGGGCAGTTAACCAGCAATTGTACAGTGTCAATGTAATCATCTTCCACCAATCCACCATCCGTTCATCTTTGTTTACATTTATCAATCTTCCACTAATTGGTTCATCCATCAATCCGCCCTCCGGGTCAAGCACCCGGGTTTCCAGTGCTGGTAACCAACAGCACTGGAAACCACGGCACCACCGGCTATGATCTGGTCGGAGGTTATAATAGTTGACATTACAATTCACATGCTATTGTTAAGCTGTCAAAATGCCATCATTAGGCAACGTTAGATTTCCTTGGAGTCGACCAACGCCTGACTTGAACCAGTCTACAGAGCTGCTAACCAAGAAGCTCGCAACGCTGCACGGTGACGTCAACACGTTGTTTTCATGAATACCACCATCCGCTGACTTTTATTGTTGTCTTGTAATTATATTTTCCATTCCAATTTGAAAAAAAGTAATTATATCACGTACCCTCACTGGCTATTAGCGTCTCCCTCTACAAGTGATTGACAAATGATTCATCGTAACTCAATTGACTGTAATTTAAATGTAATAATCCCAAGTTTATGGACAGTCAGTTTTGCAAGAGATTCGCCGGAATTGAAGGCCACCGCTAATGGCTATAGTCCGCCAGCTCGTTGTTCTGTGTTACAGGGACAGTAGCCTACTTTAGTTTAATGGCTTCGAAAAAGCTTCTTAGATGAAAACAGATCTAAACAAAAAAGCATTATCTGTAACGGGAAAGGCGATGTCTTATTATCTACACGGCCTTCACACCAACCAAGATCCAGGAGTCTGAAACACATCGCTATTCCTCCTAACCACAATACAATAATATATTCGCTGTATGTGTTGCACGCTTGTTTCCAACATAAAGATTAGATTAGCACTGGCAAATCATTTACATCTTTTGCTAATCTTCTCTAGAACTTGGTTCATCACTCCAAGTGGCCATTTGCCGCAGTTGCTGCTTCATTTAAGTCATGGAATTAAATATATGCTTAAAGACATTCTGGTCAACGGAATGGGGATTTTATTACATTACGTTAATCATAACTTCGTCATGAATCATGGCAGAGCGCCAATTTACTAAGGCATTTATATTATAATTATTTAAATAAGTGTCAGTGTCCTGAATTAATAGCATATGAACTGATAATGTATTTTCCCCGGATTGTATTAATGTGCAGATCTCACTGCCACTGGATTATGAGCAGCCAGAGTGGAGGACAATGGTAGACAAATCCCCACAGAAGAGGGTGCAAACTTGGTAACGATGAATCACACGTCGAATGCATGATGAAAACACAAATTAATGTTAACATGCCGAAATTGCCAGGCTTTTTGTTTTTCACACTTGCACCCGTAACCGCTTCAGAGCCAAGTGGCGCTCGCGTGGTACACACCTCCACTGTAGTAACCGTGATCGTCAATAACAATGTTTTCCTTTTTTTGGGTGGGGGGTGTTTCTTAGATCCCATCCAATCAGAACAATGTTGTGAAAGCAAGCTATTAGGTCATGTAGGTGTGGTGCGGCCGTTGCTTGCTGCGCGATCCAAGACGATTTTATTTCTTTTCTGTAGAGAGTTGGACCCGATGAGTCATCGGAGGCTGGAACAGCAGCCGTCCCCAGACGTCCGGACGCGAGGCGATACCAGATGAACATGCAGCCTGTTCTCTCTGCAAAACACTGAAAACACACCGGGAATGTCTATAGAATAAGTACGCAGGCGACTAGTAACCATTACGCTCATCGTAGTCACAAGTGATCCACTTGCTTCCAATGCGTACATGTTTAGTGACGTGTCACACGACGCTCTGCTGAATGCAGTCATGGCAATGCATGCGTGTTTGTGTGTATGTACATTAAAAAGACAGACAATTGGTGATGAGTATGCAGTTAATCTCCATAGAAACACAATTTTTCAAATCATTCGACAATTCCAAACATAAATGCTATAAAATATGCATAAAGCCAGACTGTCCAGTCAATGCACAATCTGTCAAATAAATAGCAGAATAATAATGATCTGCAAAAATGTTCACTTGAGGGTAATTGACAATCATTTTGTTATGACGGTTGCGGGGGGGGGAAAGGGTGTCAGTGTTAAAATGTTCAGAGAGGAACAAACTCAACACGTGAGCCTGCATTGCATAGTAGCGCCAAGCCAAGCCACAACCTAGATACAACCTACAGCAGCTCTGAAAGACATCAACACACACCATGTCTGTTAAAAGGGGTGGGGGTGGGGGGATTGTTCTGGAGCTGGGGTTTCTGCCGGACCACTCTGGGCTGATATGGCCGAAGGCTGCTGTTCGTGGTCTCCGTGGTCTCTCCGTCCGCACAGACCTCGTGACCCCGGGCGACCTCAGAGAAGCAGCGGAAGCAAAGCTTTGGACGTTAAGTTTCTTTTTTTCTCTCTCTGTCGTTAGGTTTTTTCCTGGGAGGTATTTTCTTCTGCTGGTAGAAAGATACGAGCAGCAAAACCTCCGCCCGCTTCCTCTTTCTGCCGCAGACTTTACTGTCCTTCGCTCGGTCAGACGTTGTAGTCGGGCGCCTTTCCCAGCGGCTGCCGCAGCCAGATCTGCAGCGTCATGAAGGCGCCCACCGTGACGTGGAAGAGGACCTGCCACACGTTCCTCAGCTCGCACAGGTACATGCTGCACAGGCAGATGAGGCCCAGCGCCAGGAAGCTCTTGCTGTTCCGCCAGATGGAGAAGTAGGCGAACAGGTAACACTGTAGCGGAGCAGGGGACGGGAGAGAGACGGGAGGAACAGGAGATGAGGGGTGAGATGAGGGATGGCACAACACCACCTTTCAGTTTGCAATCAGACACTGAAGTGCAATCTTTAAGTATCTGCTGATACCGATCTGATATATATACATTTTTTCTTTGTGAATATTAGACTAGCCCATTTCCTAACTTGGTAAAATACGAATGAAATGAAATTCTTTTGCTGTTACGTTTCTTAAAAACGAACATTGTGTGGCAGATCACCCCTAAAAAAGGCTAATAGCAGCTTTGATTTTGCAACATAAGAAAAGGACGAAGCTGTCGGAGCTATGCATATACACCGGCCACACATACTGTACTTCAGGCCAGGATCGGTCCAAAACCATCCCTAGAGGATGGTTTTAACATACTTTGTTAGGATTGTTAGGTCTGCTCAGTGCCCTGACAACTCCATCCACCAGACCATCAATTAAAACTACAATAAAAAAATAAAAAAAAGAGTGACCCTTCAAGTGGAAATTAACGAGCTCTGCTGACGGACGCCCCGCTGACAGACTGCTGAGCTGCAGTCCCGCGCCTCTGCTAGTCTGTGTTCAAGAACGGCCCGTCATTGGCCCGCTGGCCATCGCTCACCTGGTAGAGACAGGCGGCCGTGCCCAGGAAGAAGGCAATCACGTAATTAAAGTCTTCGTCATCATTCTGGGGAGAAGCAAAAGCAATGGAACATGTTGGGGTTTTTTTTCCAGTTCAAACCAGCGAGTAAACAACAACGCAGAGGGGGAACTCTATGGCTCTTGCATGCATTTTGCTATGCGATTTGTCATTACTTTAATCAATGTGATTCTAGTGTCTCAAAGCCGATACAAAAATCACCTCAAAGCAGAGTGTAAAGTACTGTGTACAAAGAAGAGGGGGGGGGGGGCTTCCGGGGACTCTCACCTGCAGTACGCTCTCTATAGCATGGACGCCCCGCAGCAGGTTCAGCCCCCCGCAGAGGACGCTGAGCATGCAGGACACGATACCCGGCAAGGTCACGGGCTCCAGCATCTGAGTGGGCGCTGGGAATACCGAGGGTAGAAACCGGTCGGTCAGCAAAACCACAATTACAATGGAAAGATAAAATATCACACGCGCAGCACACGCGCGCACACACGTCAGTGTCCCGCGGCACCTGTGCAAAGACCATCGGCATTCTGAAAGGCCAAGGAGTCAAACAAACTCGCTTGTCTTTCTGCTGCCCTACTCAAATATGGCGAAGTGTAATGAGCGCCTCCCCCCCTCTCGCGGAGTGCCTCCGAAAAGGCACTTCAACGCCGCGTTCGGCTCGCCTTGAACGGCGTGTTCACAAACTGGTTGGCGGAAAGTGGCAAAAACATAAGGATTTCACAGCAGTACGGTATTATTTTAGTAACAGTGACACAATGGCATAGATTACTGTGTTCAAGATCACAGACGACAGAAGACATGCTAACGTGCTTAAAGCAACAAAAGGCACACTTTTGGGCTCGCTTGGCACTTTAATGTTAATTACTGCTAATTAAAGGATATAATAGACCGATCGTCGAGCTGCAGCCTGTGGCTTTGTAATTTAAGCGATAAGGATGGTATCAGCATGAATCTGCTAAATAACACTCTAATCTACTAATTAAATTGTCCGTGAATAAATGGCACAAAAACAACGTGACTACTCACCGCTGTTATTCCAAATGGGCCCTGAGCAGGTCATTGTCACACCTTTTATATGCACATGCACCCAATACCTGGATCAATACCAAGCTCCCTGGTGTATCTGGGGATCTAATCCAATCAAAGCCCCCGCATCAATCTGTCATACATAGAAATAATAGTCCTGCGCAGGCTTCACGAGTGAAGTCAACCTTGCATTCGTACGTAGTAAGACGCCATAGACGATTGTTGTTCCTTTGCCAACACACAGTGGTATAGCGGGCTTATTTTTTAGCTGCTCTCCTATCACGTGTGTTTTTCCCACTGCAGGGGCGTGTGTGCGGGTGGGGGTGGGGGGTAGCTGTGAGGCTGTGGCGGCGGGTCGTCCTACCGAGGCCCTTGTACTTGGAGGGTGTGTGCAGGGAGAAGCCGTTGATGGAGCTCAGGTCCTCGCAGGAGAGCTGGTAGGGCGGCCGCAGCTTGATCTCCGTTTGCATGTCGGACAGGTTGATCTTGGTGGAGAGAGAGCGCGGGCTGTTGTAGCGCTGTTTGGTCTTCTGGATGAAGGTGTCTGGACAGACACACAGATAATCAATACACAGCCATGAATACATACTTTCAAGCTTTGGATAATCATTGTTATTATTATAGTGAATTCATCTTTCCCTGCCTGAATTGGAGCCGGCAGAATCACGTTTTTTCAACTGATCGTTTTTCCTTTTCATTTCTACAGTGCTATTTTAAGAACGCAAAAAGCACAACTACAATATCACGTGGGATGGCTGCGTGGACATCAGTGGCTTTCAGATCCACTCATCGGTACGAGTTCCGGCCGAGCTTCAATGTAGCCTAAAAGTTTCAGAAGGCATACGGCTTCCATAGTATGAGAGGAGGCCTCCTTCCAATTCTGGTTTGAACATTGTGCAGAGTTTTGAGATTACACGGCAAGACTAGCGCTGTTCACCCGAAGAGAAATCACACAGGTGCTATTGCGGGTGACAGATCGCCATAAAAGGAAAAAAACATCGCTACCTGTTCTACTCATGTTTATTAAATTACCAACCGGTTGAGCTGAGCATGAAGAGCTGCTAAATACATTCATTATTAAAACCCCTCAAAAACCATTAACCTCATGTTAAGACTCTCAAAGCTGTGGACTCTACAGCAAACTTAATATAGCATCATGTTGGAATGGAATTATTATGGAGTTAGTCCTATTTGTGACACTGTTTTCAAAACGTGTACATACATAATGAACTATGGTGCGTCACAGTGCATAACGTGTTATAATCCAGACGTTACATTCCACCAGAGTGTAATGGGAAGGGCTCACCAAACTCAATGAAGGAGTAGGGCCTGACCGCGCTGTTGATACGCTTGGCGTCGTAGGTGACGATGAACTCCTTCTGCAGCTCGTCCAGGAAGCAGAAGGCCAGCACGCTGGGGTAGCTCTCCGTGCACACCATCAGGTAGCCCACGCCCAGCGAGCTGGTGAAGCTGAGAGGCAAAGCGCGCACCAGGGCCACGCATTAGACAAGACACAGCGACACGTGACTCCCTTGAACGTGTCGACTGGTGAAATGTATCGTGGGGGGGGATTACTAAACTAAACACATGTTCAATATCCATTTCTCATCGGTGTTAAGAACTTAGCAGCTAACCTTTACCGTTTTAAATGGTCAACTTGTTAATATACAGTACACCTATAACAAATAGCTTACACACAAACAAAAATATGAAATTATGAAAGTACATGAAGCCTATCAAACAAACAGGGACTGTTCATTAGCTTATGTGCCAGTGTCTGCTACTGTACAGAGCACTTGACAGCTGTAAAAGCCAGCCAATCAGTTTCTTTGTGTCACAGCCTGCTTATAAGAACCACGGCCCACACAGTATGTGTGGGCTGCAATAAATCTACTGCAACAAAAACCAATGCAACCTGGCTAATGCTGATGCTCTACTCCCCATTAGCTACTGGCACTCCTTGAATACAAGGACTTATTTATGGCAGATTGTAGTCCAAACAGAGTCCTGCTTGCTTGCAGATAGCCGGCCCTGTGAGTCCCTCTTTTAAGATGATCCCTGCTGATTTAAAAGGCGACCAATCACCTCCTTCACAGCAATACCCACTGAGATCCCAAGGCATTTCTGTCTCTCTTCTTCCTAAAGGACTTCTGAGAGATTTCTTTATTTGCACGACATAAAAATGCAAATGACTAAATGAGGAATCATAGACTGTTGAATCACCCCATGAGGATGATACAGGCGTTCCACGATAACCATTATTAAGCCCTTATTCAATTACACAGCTAATCCAACACTTTCAACATGAAAGCATGGATGAAACGGATTCAACTGGAGCATTCAGAAATGCACAGTGCTCAGGATTATTATTCTAAATGTTAGCCTGACTGACACAATGAATGTAAATATGCCTCAACTCTTGCGCAGTTCAACTATAGTAATCTCACACACCATCAACCCCCAGGTAATTCTAATAGAGCCTTATTGTGTTCTCTATTCTACGTATTATGCTGCTCGGGTACATGAATTGATGAAGCATTTTCCAGTGCCAGGGTAAATCTTGTTTGTAAAAAAATAAAATAAAAAGTAATATCCCACCCAGCCAGCCCATGACGTACTTGACATTGTACTGGCCGATCTTGACTGTGCAGCGGTCAGGGAACTGTCCCAGCTTTTTGGAGAGGCCCTTGAGATGCTTCTTGGTCTCCTGAAGCTCCTTGTCCTGTTCGTAGTCAGTGGATGCAGAGAGGGGCAAGCCGTCCCCGACCCTCACCACTGACGCAAAGACCACCATTGACATCTTCAGGTGTTTTGATTCGGAGGTTCTGAATGCGGAGGGGAGAGGAAATGGTTCCAACGTCAGCAGCATTCAAATAAACACGCTTCATAATTGAGAGAAGACGACTACTTTTGCATTTGATTTGCCGAGTGGGAATATGTCCTGAAAGCTGCATGAAACATACGGTATGTGTGTAGCTGTTTAATTCGGGGATAGCTGTGATGTGAAGCAAATTACAGTCAGTATCTCCAACCATGTGTCTGCCCGTTTGTCTGTGTGTATGTGCGTCTACAATCAGAACCACGGATAGCTCCAACGAAAGACCAGGGGAGCCCAATCCATAACATTAGACACGTCATCACAGCCGCAATGTATGCCCTGAAATATCTACATTTTGAACATGTAAACCCATAGGTTTGTATAGCCCAGATACTACAGATTGTCATGGACACGTCAGACTGCTGCGATGGAGCAAACATTTAACATGTCAGCGTATTAAAAAGGCGCATATAATGTTCTACATGCATAACATACTAGATCAAGGTATTACCATACTACAAGCAATGAATGTATAAATCACTTGTGACATGCAAAGAAGTGAAGAAAACAGCCGTTAGCAGCTAAATAGACAGCAGGTTAAGAGGTGCAGAGGTAGCATAGGCTGGCTAGCTTGTACTAATACCAATATATAATAGTACGTGCAAACCTGTAGAGAGAGACACATACGCCGGAAGAAATGCCGTATATCTTTAATGACTATTTTTGAGTTGCATCATTGACGTTAAGTTATGAATAGCCAGCTACACATAGCTTGCATGGTATCGGCAGGAACGCTAGGCTAGCAGTATCTTCCGTAGCGCAGTAGGTTTACGTGGCTTTCGCGCGGTGGATTGTGGGTAATAGCAGGCTCTCATCAGCACCACACATTGGCTACGATTGGCTACAGGGTCGATGGATAAGAGATGTTAAAAAAAGGAATTCAATTCACGTGTGTACGCTAAATTAGAAAATTACGCTTAAGAACTCTGTTGAACTGTAATCACAGGCATCATATCTAAGAAGCACATGGCCAATTTTAGTATAAAGTGCTTTAGTTAATTGGGCAATGGGGGAACAATGCCTCGAAAAGAACAAGATGCATACTTAATACGTTATAACCATTACAACAATAATAAGTATTAATTATTAATTAGTATTAATTAAACATTATTAATGTATAATTTCAATAGTAGCCCTACAATATGTAGTTGCTAAGACCCGACTTATTATGCAAAAATGCAACAGGCCCTACTTCATTTTTTCTTTCCCTAGCCTTAAAACATTCAAAAAGATGCACTCTATTCAAATCAAAATTGAGACGCTTACTGTCAACAGATTTTATTTTGAAACGTCCTTTACACACACCTGTTCAATCTCGTAATGGGTATTCTCGCCGCAGGCGTGTGTGTGTGTGATTTGAGAGACAGAAGAAAGCTTGAGGGAGAGAGCTTGAGGGATGTGAAAGAGATAAATAAAGCTGAGAGAGTTGGGTGATGGATCTCGGATGACGGATCTGCCGTTGCTGTCATCTTGATGAATAGCCAGATGTCCACATGGCATTGTTTATTGGTAAAACGTATGAGATAGAACTGTGGCAATCTAAATTATGTTATACATTCAACACTTTTCTATAATTACTATTGTGGGTATTTCTATTCTATAGTT